>CAUYUJ010014210.1:140000-142500 GCA_963575745.1 Prorocentrum cordatum
ACTCACTTCTCGCTACCCCCTACTCACTAGTCACTAGTCACTAGTCACTACTCTCTACTCACTACTGTCGACTCACCACTCACTATTCACTACTCTCTACTTGCTTCACACTGCTCACTACTAGCTACCCACTCCTCCCTTCCCAATACTCACTACTCACTACTCACTACTCACTACTCACTACTCTCTACTCACTACTCACTACTCGCTACTCCCTACTCGCTACTCCCTGCTCCCTACTCCCTACTCGCTACTGACTGCTCCCTTCCTGCTCCCTCCTCGCTACTCACGACTCACAACACCCTACTCGCTACTCACTACTCGCCACTCACCACTCGCTACTCACTACTCACTACCCACTACCCACTACCCACTACTCACTACTCACTACGAACCATTCACTACTCATTACTCACTACTCACTACTACCCGCTACTCACTACGCACTACTCAGTACTTACGATTCACTACTCACTACTCACAATGCACTACCCACTACTCACTACTGCCTACTCATTACTCACCACCCAATACTCACTACCCACTACTCACTACTCCCTACTCAGTATTCAGTACTCACTACTCACTACTCACTATTCTCTATCCGCTACTCGCTACTCATTACTCACTAATCAGCACGCACCACTCACTATTCAATATTTTGAAATTCGGTACTCAGCACTCACTACACACGACCCACTACTCCCTACTCCCTACTCCCGATGCCCCACTCGCTACTCACTACCCACTACTCACTACTCACTACGCGCAACTCACTACTCGGTGCGCACTACGTACTACACACGACTCCTTACTCCGTAATCTCTCTACCCACCTTCTCCACTACAGAAAGGGGAAGCGGGAAAAGCCCCCTCCCCCCCTCTCCGGCCCCCTGTTCGGCGCAAAGGGGGGGAGGGGGGTCCGAACCCCCCCCACCCCACCTTCCAGCGCCAAGAGGGGGAGAGGGGGAGGGGGTCCAGACCCCCCCCCCTGCAAGGGGGGGGGGGAGGGGGGGTTCGGACCCCCGCCCCTCCCCCTTAAGGGGGGGAGGGGGGAGAGGGGGGGGTAGAAAGTCATCTCAGCTCCATTTTAAAGGGGGGAGAGGGGGGGGTTCTGCGAGCACCCCCCCCTTTTTCAATTACAGGGTGATCCAGTGGCGCGCTTTCGGATTTTCACACGGTTGTCTCCCAACGGGGCACTTTCCTCGGTGGAACTGAATCTTTATAGAGGCCTATGACGGAGCTTGGAGGGAGGGTGCATTCCAACATCGTTGATGAGTCTTCGGTTGCACTGGTCCTCCTCCTCCTCCTCCTCCTCCTCCTCCTCCTCCTCCTCCTCCTCCTCCCCCTCTTCCTGGACGATCGAACGGAACGGCGGTGGCGAAGGGGCGCCCGAGGTTCCTCGGTGAGTCTGTCGACGCCGCCCTGTGCCCCACGGACCTTCCGCAGCTCGCGCCGGCTGCCCTCCGCATCCGCCCTTGCGCTGCGAAGCTCCTGCGGGCCGGGGGGCTCTCAGCCGCCGAAGCGCGATGGGCGAGCCCCCACCCGAGGAGGGGGGGAGGGGGAGGGGGAGAAGGAGCAGGAGGAGGATGAGGAAGAGGAGCAGGAGGAGAGGCGGAATGCAGTAGGTCCAATCCTCCCGAAGGTCCAGGGAGTCAGTCGTTTGTCAGTTCTAGGAACCTGGAACTATAATCCCAACGCCCAAGGGCCCCCTTTGGTGGCGGGGCCCCCAAGAGAGCTCAGTTCTTGAAACCACCCCACACGACAATTTCTCGCCCAAAACCACCCATACCCCCCTCCTGGCCACGGCACCCGCGCCCCCACGACAATCTCTCGCCCGAAGCCACCCATACCCCCCTCCTGGCCACGGCACCCCCACCCCCAGGAGAGCTCAGTTCTTCAGACCCCCCACGCGACAATTTTTCGTCCGAAGACACCCATACCCCTCCCTCCCCCACCCCCCACTCCTGGCCCCGGTACCCCCACCCCCAGGAGAGCTCAGTTTCTGAGACCCCCCACACGACAATTTCTCACCCGAAACCGCCCATACCCCCCCCCCCCTGGCCCCAACACCTCCGCCCCCAGGACACCTCAGTTCTTGGGACTCCCCACGCGACAATTCTTCGCTCCACCTTCCTCCTGAAGTTCCCGCACGAACCCACCCATGCCCCCCTTCCTGGCCCCGGCAGCCCCGCCCCAGGAGAGTTCCGTTGTTGCGACCCCCCCACGCAACAATTTCTCGCCCGAGACCACCTATATCCCTCTCCTGGCCCCGGCACTCCCGCGCCCCAGGAGAGCTCAGTTCTTGGAGCCCCCCAAACGACAATTTTTCGCCCGAAACCACCCATACCCCCCTCCTGGCCCCGGCACCCCCACTTCCAGGAGAGCTCAGTTCTTTGGACCCCCCACACGACAATTTCTCGTACGAAATCACCCATACCCCCCTTTTGGCCCCGGCACCCCCGCCCCCAGGTGAGCTCAGTTCTTGGGACCCCCCACGC
>CAUYUJ010014210.1:147500-158530 GCA_963575745.1 Prorocentrum cordatum
CGAGGGTCAAGGGCTGGCCAGGCCTCGCAGGGGGGATGGAAGCGAGCTAGGGCAACAGAGCTACCCCAGTCAAGCACGAGGGCAGGGAGTCCTTCGAACGCGAACATGTTCAGCAAAAGAGGCTAAGGAGCGAGGACGGGAAGGAGGAGGGGAGGAGGAGGAGGAGGACGAGAATCATGGAACCATGGGATCAAAAAGTGCGCGGTGCACGCCGCGCGCAGGCGGGCCGCGATGGCGGGCGACCAGCACCCCAGGCCCCCCCTTCACGGTGGAAGCGGGCCCGCAGGCGCTCGCCCCGACGAGCAGGGGATAGGCAGCTACCTCGCCGCCCGGCGACTTGCTTCCAGCCGACAGGGCGCGGTGCGCAGGGGGGCGGTCGGTTTATTTCGTCACTGCGAGGTACCCCTGCCCTATTAGCTGGCACGCGCACGTGGGCTTGCTCCCCAGGGTGAGCGGGCGCAAAGCCACCGTGGGACTTGCGGGCCACATGGCCCCGCCTCTCGACCAAATGCGCCATCCCCCGTGCCAGGTGCCCATTTCCAGGTCACCGAACGAGGCTATCGCCGCCGCCGCGGGCGAAGTGCCGCGCGGCTGGTTCCAGAAGACGCGAGCCGGTTTAGCTGCGACAGCCGCCGCGCGCAGTCGACTCTGACGGTGTGCCCCGAACAGTGTTTTGGACTGATGCCGTGAGCGCAGGCGAGAGGCCCCCGCCGTCGAGGCAGGAGGAGGAAGACGAGGAGGATGAGGAGGAGGAGGGCGAGGAGGGGGAAAAAAAGAGGGAGGAGGAGAAGGAGGACCGAAGGAGGAGGAGGAGGAGGGCGAGAGGAGGAGGAGGAGGCGGAGCAGCAGGACTATTTTTTCAAATGTCCACGACGTCGCCTCCCGACCCTGACAGTACAGGACTGCCGACCTGCAGCGGAGGGCGACGCAGGCTGCGCCATTTTCTGGCGAGTAACGCTAACGCCAGACTGTTGACGCCTACCTCAGGCAGTGCGCCGACGGGCTGGGACCAAGCCCCCGTGGTGCGACGTCTAGTGGCGAGCAACGCTAACGCCAGACTGCTGAGCCGAGCTCAAGCAGCAGCGCCGACGGTCCAAGGCCATGCCCCCGCGGCGCGAACGTGCGCGAAACAAGGCACACAAGGAGACCATGTTTCGCGCGCCCTGTTCGGGGCACCGTGCACTGACGCCCAACCTGTCCACCACCCACTCCGTGGGCGGCCGCTGGCGACGAGAGCAATTTCCTCTCCCGTTGCACCCTACGGGCAAACACTGGTGACTGTCGGGATGCTACCCGCCTGTTTTCCTGGGAAGGAGTCCCAGTGGCACAGGTGCCGAGGATGAAGAGGAGGACGAGGGGGAGGAGGAGGAGGAGGAGGAGGAGGAGGAGGAGGAGGAGGAGGAGGAGGAGGAGGAGGAGGAGGAGGGCAAGCTAGGTGCGCTCGCGTCATATCTGACGTCAGACCCCTCCCCCAATCCCTTAACATGGCGTAGAACTCCTATGTATTCGCTCAATGGGACGTCGCAGCATGGCAAAATATGACATGGCACGACATGGTGTCGAATATCAACGTGTAGCATGACATAGCATGGCGTGGCGACGCCCCAAGGGTGGGGAGGTTGTCTGCGGCCAAAAAATCAACGAGTCGACACCGATTGTTTATTCGGGAAACCATTTTCTAGATTTTGGGGCCAATTCGGAAGGACCGAAAACCATGTCATGGCATGGCGATGGAAATAATGGCGCCAACACTGCAGCGGGAGCACGATTCGGAACGAGCGGAAACGCGGAAATGAGGCCAACGTTGCAGCGGGAACACAATTCGGAAAGAGCGGTAGCCCGAAAATGAGGCCAGCGCTTCAGCGAGAGCAAGAAAAAACAATAACAACAACACGGAAGCGCTGGAAATGAGGACGCGTAGCCAGACATAGCATGGCGTGGCGACGCCCCAGAGTTGGGGGTGGTCTTCTGTGGCAAAGAAAATCAACGAATCAACAGCGAATGTGTAATCACTTCCGATGGTCTATTCGGGAAACCATTTTCTAGATGTTGGGGCTAATTTGGATGGACCGAAAACCATGCCGTGGCATGGCGCTGGAAACAATGACGCGAGCGCTGCAGCGGGAGCACGATTCGGAACGAGCAGAAACGTGGAAATGAGGCCAGTGCTGCAGCAGGAGCGGATTCGGAACGAGCGGTAGCCCGAGAATGAGGCCAGCGCCTCAGCGGGAGCAGCAGTTTGAACAAAAACTCAGCGCGGAAGCGCGGAAATGAGGACGCGTAGCCTGACATAGCATGGCGACGCCCCAAAAGGGGCTTCCGCGGCCCAAATAATCAACGAATCGACACCGAATGTGAAATCACTTCCGATGGTTTCTTCGGGAGGCCATTTCTCAGATTTTGGGGCCAATTCGGAAGGACCGAGAACCATTCGTGGCATGGCGCTGGCAATAATGACGCCAACACTGCAGCGGGAGCTCGATTCGGAACGAGCGGAAACGCGGAAATGAGGCCAGCGCTGCAGCGGGATCACGATTCGGAACGAGCGGTAGCCCGAAAATGAGGCCAGCGCCTCGGCGAGAGCAGCATTTTGACAATGACCCAAGCGAACACCCAACTCCAGGGACTCCTGAGCAAGAAACCAGTACGCGGAGGCGGAGAGGGGCCTGACATTCCCCGGACGCCACCAGGGGAGACAGGAGAGTAGTACATCATATAGTGTAACTGTTAAACGTGGAAGAGGAGAGAGAGAGAGAGAGGGGGGGGAGGAGAGAGAGGAGGAGGGATGAGGAGGAGGAGGAGGAGGAGAGAGGAGGAGGAGGAGGAGGAGGAGGAGGAGGAGAGGAGGAGGAGGAGGTGGAGGAGGAGGAGGAGGAGGAGGAGGAAGAGGAGCGGAGGAGGAGGAGGAGGAGGGAGGAGGAGACGCGGAGGAAGAGGAGGAGGAAATAGAGGGCGAGGAGACGCAGGCTGCGGCCGCGGAGCCCCGGGAGCGCCGAGGAGGAGGAGGAAGAGGAGACAGCCCGGGCCGCCGCCCCCGCTGCCGCCCCCGCCGCTGCCTCGCCGCCGCCCCCGCCACCGACCGGCTGAGGGGGCCGGTGGACGGGGGGCCCTCCCAGGGCCCCCCGCGGCCGGCGCGGGCGCCGGTCCGCAGGGCGCGCTCGCCGAGTGCCCCGGGGATCCCATCGGACTCGGGGACCCCCGGCGCCCCGCCCGCGGAGGAGGAGGAGGAGGAGGAGGAGGAGGAGGAGGAGGAGGAGGAGGAGGAGGAGGAGGAGGAGGAGGAGGAGGAGGAGGAGGAGGGGGGAAGGGCAAGCTAGGGCTCGCGTCATATCTGACGTCCTACCCCTCCCTCCCATCCCTTAAGATTTTCTCTATCCGCGGACGCGTGTCGTAGCGGACCTGTGGCTCCGCGCGCGCGTGCGTAGTGGGTGGTGGTGCACGTGCGTGCGTGCGTATGCGTGCGTGGTTGTCGTGGTGGTGTGGTGGTGGTGCGTGGTGGTGGTGGTGGTTGGTGGTCGGTGGTGGTAGTGGTGGTGGTGGTGGTGGTGGTGGTGGTGGTGGTGGTGATTGTGTGTGGGTGGTGGTGCTGGTGGTGGTGGTTGGTGTGGTTGTGGTGGTGGTGTGGTACTGGTGCTGGTGTGGTCGTGGTGGTGGTGGTGGTGGTGTGTGGTGGTGGTGGTGGTGGTGGTGGTGATGGTGGTGGTGGTGGTGCTGGTGGTGGTGGTGGTGCTGGTGGTGGTGGTGTTGGTACTGGTGCTGGTGCGGGTGGTGGTGGTGGTGGTGGTGGTGGTGGTGGTGGTGGTGGTGGTGGTGGTGGTGGTGGTGGTGGTGGTGGTGGTGGTGGCGGTGCGGCGCGGTGGTGGCGGGCGGATGGGCGCGCGAGGAAAAGGCCCGCGCTGGGGCGAGAACGCCATCCTGAACGACGGAGGCCAAACACCGATCCGAAAATGAGGCCCACGCTGCAGCGGGAGCACGATTCGGAACGATTCGGGAGCAGAAATGAGGCCGGCGCCTCAACGAGAGCAGCATTTTGGGAAAAAATGACGCCGGCGCCTCAGCGAGAGTCGTTTCCCGGGATTTCCCGGGCATCCTGTGTGTAAAAAAAACAGTACGCGGAGGGTGCGCGGCCATCACCCGGACGCCATCAGGGGAAGGATTCGGGAGCAGAAATGAGGCCGGCGCCTCAACGAGAGCAGCATTTTGGGAAAAAATGACGCCGGCGCGAGAGCAGCATTTTGGGAAAAAATGACGCCGGCGCCTCAGCGAGAGTCGTTTTCCGGGATTTCCCGGGCATCCTGGGTGTTTAAAAAACACCAAATACGCGGAGGTGCGCGCCCATCACCGGACGCCCTCCGCAGGGAAGAGGGGAGAGGTATATTTCCTATTGAGTACTTGTGAGCGTAGGAGTTAGGAGGGGTAGGCGGGGGTAAGGGGGTGGAGGGGAGAAGGAGGAGGAGGAGGGGAGGAGAGGTTGAGGAGGAGGAGGAAGGAGGAGGAGGAGGTAAGGAGATGACTAGGAGGAGGAGGCGGGGAGGTAGGAGCCAGGAGGAGGGGGAGGAGGAGTGGGGAGGAGGAGGAGGAGGGGGAGGATGGAGGAGGAGGAGGGAGGAGGCGGGAGGGAGGAGCAGGAGGAGGAGGGGTGAGGAGGGAGGGGGACCAGGAGGAGGAGGAGGAGGAGGAGGAGGAGGAGGAGGAAGAGGAGGGAGCCGGGAAAACACGAAACACGCCTGACGGGGCCCTCCCGGGCGGGTCGGGGTCCTCTGGGGCCTGCGCCCGCGTGCCAGTCTGGGGCAGGCGCGCGCAAGTCTGCGCGGGCTCCCCGCGCTGTGTTCCGATGGCGCCCTGCCGAAAGCGCCACTCGGTGGTCTAAGGATGGGGTCCTGAGGAATGGGGCCCTGAGGACGAGGTGCCTCAGACAACGCAAATGCACCCTTGAGTCCCCTCCTATCCTTAGGACCCCATCCCTCAGGACCCAGTCTCTGATCCACCGAGAGAGGCCTCTCCAGCGTTCCTGGCGTTGCCCTCTCGGGAGCACTTTCCCACCCGCCGCGCACTCGCGCATACGGAGGCCCCGCCCCGCGTGGGGTGCTGGGTGCTTTACGCTTGCGCAGGCCCTCCCGAGATGCAATCCCTGTAGAATCATGCTTGCGAAGACCCCCCCAGCTGCCGACGAGAGCAACGCCTGGGGGCTCCTGCGCGAATTTGCTTCTCTCCCCGCCTCTCACTCTCCCTCCTCGTTTGGATGCAGTCTTGCACTGCGTGCTCCCTTTGTTTTGAACACCCCGCGCCGGACCCCAGCCATCGATCCGGATAGCGTCTACCGACTTGGGGGCGTCAACGGGGGGCAGCTTGCTCATTGAGTTTCTCGTCCGCCTGGTCCCGGCCCTCCTCTCCTCGCCTGCCACGTTCTCCTGGGCTGCATCGGCAACCGCGCTCGCCCGCGCGGCTCGGCCCCTCCACCCAAGCGCGGCACGACTCTGAAGCGTCACCTCTGGGCTCCCGTAAGGCATGCGTGCGGCTACCGCCTCCGGTGCTGCTCGGGGCGAGTGGCCTGCGCACGAGCGAGATGTTTGCTGTGTGCCTGCGGACATTCGTCTGGTTGCCTCTCCCCTCTCTCGCTCCCCCTCCCTTGCCGTCGGTGCCCCTCTCCCTCCCGCTCCTCCCCCCCTTCCTCCTTCCAATTCCTCCTCTCCTCCATCAGGAATCAAGAATCAGGAGCGTGGCGTCACCGCATAGCTAAAGCACAACCCTCCGCGAAACTGAACGCAAATTTTGCCGACCCCCCCTCGGCCCCCATTTCGATGTTCAATTTCGCGAGCGGCCCGGTGCGCGGACGCCGTCGGAAAATTCGAAGTCACGTGTTTCGGCGTCAACATGTAAATTTGGGGGTCTGGGGGCGCCGACGCGGCGCGGGGGATAACTTGCGCTAAGCTTCGCGGAGGGATGTGGTGCTCTCAGCCGAGAAGAGAAATTCACACAGGAACGAAAACGAGTGTGTGTCAGACTGGGCTCGTGCTGCTCGGGCACGTGAACACTTCAGCTTCCGTCAGAAAGGCGTCGCCGACGTCTTTGGCGACCACGCTCAGCCAGCACCGTACTCCAAATCTGGAAAACAAGGGCCCATCCCCCATGTCGGTCCGACTCCATTAGGACAACCATCTGCGCACCCAGCTGCTTGTAACATTACCGCGTCGCCCATCCATGGCGTGCATAGATCATAGCGGTAACCGCATGGACAAGGATATGCTCCATCTGCGCCAAGCTGAACTCCGCGTCAGTGCTATCCCCGTCCGCCCGGGCCACCGTATCTGTCACCTCGCCCTCCTCGTCCGTCTTCTACTGGGCATTTGGTTTCAGATCAAGCTCGGCGCTGCTGGCATCGGAGGCGCATGGTGCAGGGGCGACTTCCGGCTTGAGAAACCTTCTGTGAATCGCTGTCCACGAAAACTCGGACAACGAAAATAACCGATATAAGAATCTGTCTCAAACCTTGGCTCTGCCTGAGGCGCTGGATGACACATGCACTCCGGCGTCGAACGACGAATCCGAAGCAGGCGAAGTCAAGGGTAAACTCTCCTTCGCAGAAGCAACAAAAATATGATCTTCACACTGCTGTGCTACAGTCTTCGGTTTTTGACCCTCTGCCTCGGCACCGCTGGGAGGCCCAACTTGCGCTGTACAAACCCTCACACGGCTACTGGACCCTGATTGAATCTGACCCTCGTTGTCAGCGAATCCAAGAACGTTGGTTTGTGCAGCACCTGGCAAGCACGAAAGAAAAACAACATTTTCTGCACCTACCGTAAAATGCTCAAAACCCACAACAGATGGATTGCAAAACGCAGCAATAAAGGGCAACGGATAACAATACAATCCGACAAAAGCATGAATGCAGTGGTGATTGTATCGAACTCGTACTCTCAGAAACAACGTCGGACGAAGAAGACAGATTGCTATGAACAAAATCTCAACGACCATCCCTAATGACTCCTTCGCCACTTGCGAACCATAACATGATCGAAGGATGTGCACGATCCGATCTCGAAGCCGGCGCTTCTTTGACTATGTGTAAGCATGAGCTCCACCGTGGCGCACCACCTGACGTGCCGTCAGGGCGGGCCAAGAGTTTTGCCTGAGAGGTCCTGCCAAAAGAGACCTTGAAGCTTGCAACTTCCAACAGCAACACGGAGGAATGGCGAATCGTCATCAAAATTAGGCTTTCGCCTCGGCGCCGCGCACACTCGTCGCAGATATTTCCAAGTTATGCGCGGATGTAGGGCGGTTGGTTTTCAACATGGGGCTCTCGCCTTGGCACCGCGTACGCTCTTGTTAAATATATCCCGCAACTACACGGATGGAGGGCGGCTGGTCTTCCTAATGGGGCTATCGCACTGGCGCCGTGCACACTTGTTTTTACGCATTATCAGCACGTACACGGATGGAAGGTGGCCGATTTCCAACCTGGGGCTCGCGGCTTGGCACCGCACACGCTCGTCTTTAAGTGTCCCGACAGCTACAATAGTGGAGGTCGGCTGGTTTTGAACCTAGGGCGCTCGCCCTGGCGCCGCGCGCACTAGTTCTTCAAACGAGCAAGTTTTTAGAAAAGGGGCTCCCTTTCGGGGGTGCGACGCCACTTTTTTTTTTTTTTACTTGGGGGGCGATTCCTTTTGGGCTGGTTCTACAAACAATCAGGTGTTTTTTTGGGGGGGCGAGCCCTTTTCGAAAGAGGCTCCCCTTGGCGTCTGGCACAGGCAAAAGATAGCGTGGTGCGGAGGAGGAGGAGGAGGAGGAGGAGGAGGAGGAGGAGGAGGAGGAGGAAGGGACGGAGGAGGAGGGGAGGATGGAGGGAGGAGGGAGGGAGGAGGAGGAGGGAGGAGGGGAGGAGGAGGAGGAGGAGGAGGAGGAGTGAGAGGAGGAGGAGGAGGGAGGAGGGAGGAGGGAGCAGCTGCACGGGTGGAGGGCGGCTCCTGCTCCGAGGAAGGGGCCCTCGCCCGAGACGTCGCCGGGAGCTCATGGGCCGGCAAGGTAACGCAGCATACCCGCAACGCTTGCACCCGTGCAGGGTGATTCCTCCTCCTCCTCCTCCTCCTCCTCCTTCTCCTCCTCCTCCTCCTCCATACCTGCAACGCTTGCACCCGTGCAGGGTGATTCCTCCTCCTCCTCCTCCTTCTCCTCCTCCTCCTTCTCCTCCTCCTCCTCCTCCATACCTGCAACGCTTGCACCCGTGCAGGGTGATTCCTGCTCGTGGCGGGGGGATTTCTCTCCACCGGCTTGGCCAGTAAGACCCGACGCTGTCGCATTCTCTTGTCTTTGAGTCGGAGCGCCCGCCTGAATTGCGGGCCCACAGGGGCTCCTCTTTCAAGTGGGGCGCTTCGCGCAAGGAGCCATATGTTTGCAAGTAGGGGCTAGCGAGAAGGGGGCTTGGAACGGGAGGGTGTCTTGCAACATCGGTGGTACATTTTGGGTTTAAACTGGCCCCTCTTCCGCCTCCTTCTCCTCCTCTTCTTCCTCCTCCTCTTCCTCCATCCTCCTTCTTCTCATGCTGCGGAGTCGTTTCCTCCTCCTCCTCCTTCTTTTCCTCCTCATCCTCCTCCTCGTCTGTCTCACCTGTCTCCCTCTTCCCCCTGCTCCTCCACACGCCATCCCTTTACCAAGTGCCTGGCTCTCACGCGTCTTGCCCGATATCCCCCTCCCATCTTCTTCCCCTTGGCTGGGCGATGCGCAGATCCTTCTCCAGCGCAGACCGCGCCCCCGCCGCCTTCTGCACCTGCTCCTTGGCCTCGCGGAGCTCCTCGCCGCACGGGGTCTACAGTAGGGGGCAGCGGGGAGGGGGCCTCGGGGGCAGCGGGAAGGGGACCTCCTCCTCCTCCTCCTCCTCCTCCTCTCCTCTTCCTCTCCATCCTCCCCTCCTCCTCCTCCCCTTCCTCCTCCTCTCCTCCTCCTCCTCCTCCTCTTTTCAACTCCTCTCCTCTTCCTCCTCCTCCTCCTCCTCCTCCTCCTCTCCTCCCCCTCCTCCTCCTCCTCTTCCTCCTCCTCCTCCTCCTCCTCCTCCTCCACCTCCTCCTCCTCCGCCCCCTCTTCCTCCGAGGACACTGCTGCTCCCTCCTGCCCCCCCCCTCCTGCCTTCACCCCGCTACCTCCCACGGCCGTCGCCACCCCGCCGCCCCGTCCTCCCTCCAACAAAACGGAAAGGGGAGAGCGAGGAGGGGCGGCGGGGGAGATCTGGGGGAGCACGACGTGGGAGATGCGCTCGCCTTGGGCGAGCAGGCCAGCAACGCGGCCTGCTGGCCTGAGCGAGGGCGAGGGGGAGCGAGCTCCGCGGGAGGCGGCAGGAGGAGGGGATAAGGACCGAGGTTGAGGGCGATGAGGGGAGGGGGGGGGCCAAAATGGGCGCGGTGGCGCCGTGCGAACCCTGCCACTGGGGCCTTCGGTGGAGCTCCCTATGGGGCCTGAAACGTATGAGGGGTGTGCCGAAAAGGCCGGGGCCTTCGGAGGAGCTCCCCATGGGGCCATGAAATGCTGCACTGGGTGTGCCGAAACAGACACATGCGGAGGGCAGAGGCAAGGAGAGTAGGAGGGAGGAGGGGAAAAAGCGCGGGAGGTGAGGAGCGCTGGGCGCTGTCTCTTCAAAACGAGGACCCAACACCACAGAATGGTTGGGAAAAGCCCTGGACACGCAAAGCAAAACGAATGCATGTGTCACAGGGTCGGTGCAGAAGCAGTTGCACCAGGAGGGCCCCCTGGAGCGGGCACGCAAAAAGTCAATTTTCAATGTTATGTAATTGGCTAGGGCCTCCCGATCTCTTTATTCAGTGAGGATTCTGCGCAAAACCTCCAAACCCTTTTTCCACGAGGGAAAACGGAGGTCTGCGGACCACGTCAGGCATCGAGGATCCGAGATAGGGGCGGCACACTTTCCTCGAGCGGGCACTCGCGAAACACACTTGTTCCACCCAGAGCGGGACTCCACCTTGCTTTCGCACGGAAATTCGCTGGCCCTCTTCAAGCGTGACACTAGGGGACAAGGTTTACCCTCTAGAAGACAGCCCCGGGCCTTCGCCGATTTTGGGAAAACGCTACACGTCGTTCATTTCTAATCGTGCCGTTTCTGATTGTTCCTGCCCCCTAGCGGCCAGGAAGAGCCCCAGGATAGAACACTTAGAAATGAAAGGATCTTGGCCCCCAAAAATCAAGGAACTTCCCCGAATTAGAAATCAGCAGTGTGTACTCATGCACCCGCCCTTGCCCCTGGCTCTGCCCCTGCCCTCCTCCCCGTCTTCCTCTTGCACTTTCCCTGCCCTTCGATGCGGTTGTTCAACGGCTCCTGCGTGAGACCAGCACGCACCCGTGTGCGGCGACGCAGGGGGCGGGATGCGACTCTTGCTGTGCCCAGAGAACTGAGCAAAGGAAGGTAGGGAGGGAGGGAGTCAGGAGTTTGCGCCCAGCAGCGTGCCGAGGAAAGGAAGAGGGCGGCAAGCTGGGACCCTCGAAACCTGACGCGCGCAGGCGCGCTTACCTCAAGGGGGAATGCCCGCCGCCTCCGGCTTCGGCTGGCATGCCGGTCATGGAGACCGCAGAGGCTGACGATGAAGTTGACGTGTGTGCCAGCGCCTCGGGCACTTCTTCCTCCTCCTCCTCCTCCTCCTCCTCCTCCTCCTCCTCCTCCTTCTCCTTCGCCTCCTCCGCGTCTTCCTCTCTCCTCTCCCCTCCTCCGCCGTGGTGGCGCCTCCGGCGCGCTGGCAGCCCTCGCGGGCCTGGTCGGCTCCTGCAGCTCAGCGTCCCTGGGGGGCCCAACGGGGGGGGTCCTCTTCCGCCTCCGGCGCCCTCTCCATGGCCTCCTCCTCCTCTTCCGCCACTTGGGCCTCCTCTTCGCCCTATTCCTCCTCCTTCCTCCAGCATCACCTCCTCTTCCTCCATCTCCTCTACTGCCCCCGCTCCTCACTTATGATTGATCATGATTGATGCTACCTGATATTATTATAGGTAACATTTTTCCCAACCAACCTGTGGTGTTGGGTCTTCGTTTTGAA
>CAUYUJ010014210.1:158630-252519 GCA_963575745.1 Prorocentrum cordatum
CGTTCCTGGCGCCCCCCACGGCGCTCCCACCTTGCCAGCCTATGGTCTGGGTTACACCACCAGGGCGCCGAAATCTGGGGGGGTTATTCTGGAGTTTCCGTTGGCCCGAAATACCCCCCTTTGGTGATGGCGTGGGCGGTCGGTTCTGTGCTTGGTCCGAAGAGCCCTCCAAGATTCAAAGCTACCACCGCGGGCGGTCGTTTTCTTTTTTGGGTGCGCCAGCAAGGCGCCACGAACCTCAGGGTTTGTTCGGGCTGCTCCTTTGGCCCGAAAGACCCCCCAAACGGTGCCCACCACCCACCAGCATGCGCACTGTAGTCGGTTGCCGGTTGCGTCATCAAGGCGTCGCGCACCACCATGGCAACCGTGGCTCGCGACGGCCACGCGGTCGGACGCTGAAGGTCACTGGGGTTGTTCGGGCTGTTTCCTTGGCTCGAAGCAGCCCTCCCTCAATGCAGCCACCACCTGGGGCGGCCGTTTCGTGTTCTAGGTGCGCCGGCAAGGGGCCGCAAACCAGGTGGGGCGTGTCGGGCTTTTCCTTTGGCCCCAGAGGCCCCCCGAATACGGAGTCCACAACAATGTGCACTGCAGGCTGCGCAGGCGCCCTTGTCGGCGGTTGGTAGCGCCGCCAAGGCTCCGCGCACCGCCACGGACACTGTGGCTCCTGACGGCCGCGCCGCTGGATGCTTCAGAGCGTCGCCAAAAAATTATGGAACCGCCAGTTGGGTGGGTTGTTCGGGCTGCTACCTCGGCCCGAAGGGCCCCCCAAGCACTGGAGCTACCACCGCGGGCGGTCGTTTTCTGTTCAGAGTGCGCCAACGAGGCGCCACAAACCAAAGGGGGAAAGACCCCCCCAAACTGTGACCACCACTTTGCGCACGGCAGCCTATGTAGGCGCCCTTGTCGGTTGTCGGTTGAGTCATCAGGGCGCCACGCACCACCATGGCAACCGTGGCTCGCGACGGCCCCGCTGTCAGATGCTGAAGGTCGCGGGGGTTGTTCGGGCTGGCCCCTTGGCCTTAGGAACCTCCCATCAATGCAGCTGCTACCACGGGCGGCTGTTTTGTGTTCCGGGTGCGCCCTCAAAGCGCCAGAAACCAATGGGGTATCCCGGGCTGTTCCCTCAGCCCCAAAGACCTTCAAGAACGGAGCCCACCACCATGTGCACTGTAGCCTACGCAGGCGCCCTTGTCGGGTGCTGGTTGTGCCATCAAGGCTCCGCACACCGCCATGCACACTGTGGTTCCTGACGGCCCCGCCGTCGGATGCTTCAGAGCATCGCCAAGGAACTGCCAATCAAGTGGGTTGTTCGGGCTGTTTCCCTGGGCCCGAAGAACCCCCAGCACCGGAACTACCACCGCGGGCGGTCGTTTTCTGTTCTGGTTACGCCAACAAGGCGCCACAAACCAGGGGGTTTGTTCGGGCTGCTCCCCTGGCCCGAAGGAACCCCCCAAATGGAGTCCTCCACCGCGCGCGCTATAGCCTACGTAGGCGACTTTCTGTTGATGGGTGCGTCACCAAGGCGTCGCAAGCCCAGGCGAGGTTAGTCGGGTCTTCCCTGAGGCCCGAAGAACTCCACCAAACGACCACCCCCATGCTCGCGGGAGTGTGAAATGATGCCACAGATACTGCAACGATTTCTGTCTGACACCCGAGGCGCCCATCACATCACCCAGCGGCGACTGATTACATATACAACTTTCCATCGGCCTCTATTCTGTAAATATACGCATGAATTTATTAATCACACGCAGTTCTGTGAGTGGCATCCGTAGCGGAGTGCTTGGCACCGTTGCTCTCCCTCCTCCTCCAGCGGCCTTCAAAATGGCCCCGCCAGGCCCCCGGGCAAAAATTGCCATGGGTGGCCCTGGGGCGCATCCTGGAAGCAAGCACCGGCCACGCGGCCAGGACACTTTTGGGCCCAACACAACTCACTCAGAACAGTCCCCCCCAGGTCCCCGGGCAAACACTGTCACGGGTGGCCCTGGGGTCGCATCCTGGGAGCGTGCATCGGCCGCGCGGCCAGGACAGCAAGGTCTTCCGCTGTCGCCGCACGTGCACGCACGGAGTTCGCATGCCGCACGCTCTTCTCCTCCTCTCCTCCCGCGTCCGCCCCCTCCCCAGGAGGACCCCCTCTCTTCGTTCGCCTTCCGGGCTGTCGCGTGGCCATTTCCTCTCACGAGGCCGGGGCGCACGAGGCGGAGCTGGGCATGCCCGTGCTGCGGACCTCTCGCCCTTCCCCCTCCCGCCCTCGCCTCCGCTCGAGTGGGCACGCCCCCTCCTGGGCCGACGCTGCCGCGCTGCCGTCGGACGCCCACTGGGCCCCGCAGCTCCCTGCTAAAGACGCTGTGCCCGCGGCCTCAACATGCCATCTCGTTGGGAAGTCATCCATCCATCCATCCATGCATCCATGCATCCATCCATGCATCCGTCCCTCCATCCCTCCATCCCTCCATCCATCCATCCATCCCTCCTCCTCCTCCTCCTCCTCCTCCTCCTCCTCCTCCTCCTTCTCCCCCTCCCTCCTCCTCCTCCCTCCTCCTCCTGCCCCTCCTACCCGGAGGGCCTAGCGCAGCTCCGAGAGGGGACTTTGACCACCAGCTGCCAGACGTGGTAGGAGGACGGCTTCCGGAGTTCCCTGCGGTAGTCGCGGCCGTCTCGCAAGGCCTGCGGGAAGAGCAGGGACGAGGATGATGAGGGGGAGGAGGGAGGAGGCATGAGTAGGAGGGAAAAGGAAGAGGGAGGAGGATGAGAAGGATGAGGAAGATGAGGAGGTTGAAACAAGGAAGACATGATCGACCCACGAATCCAGAAAGGGATGTAGACATGTGAAGCATGGCATCGTTACCAAGACGTCAAACTTGGGCGACGGGCAATTACAATGCTCAGAATAACGATTGTGATGTACCGTGCCACGGGCTGTGCTGTACTGCGCCGTGCTGTGCCGTTCTGTGCTGAGTTCAACGTGTCACGCCGCGTTGAACCGCGCCGCGCCCCATTGCAGTGTGGGTCAAGCAGTCCTTGGCGTCAGTGGCCGAACTGATTTGGATCTTAAGCTCGAATTGCCTGAACGCATAGCTCGGGCTAGTTCTTGTCGAGACGCGCGGGGCGCTCGACCAGCTCGAGCTCCAGATCTGATTCAGTTTCGAAACCATTGCCCGAAGCATTCAGTTCCGCAACGGAGCGAACAGAGCGCGACCACGACAGGCGGGGGAGAAACATGCGGGGCGTTCAACCAGCGATCCAGTTCCGAAGTGGAACGCACCGATCAAGGGGCGAATTCGAATCGAAACGAAAAGCACCGAGACGACGACAAGGTCCCCGCTCGAGACCTCCTCAAACAATGGCAGCACCAGAGTTTCGCGAGGGGCATCCTCTACACATCCTGCGGAAGGAGCCGTTCGCCGCAGGCGAGGGCCACGCTCCAGAGATCCTCCACAGGTCCTGCGGAGCGAGCGTTTCGCCCCAGACATCCTCAGCACATACCCGTGTCAGTGATCCGTCTGGGTGGCCTGGGCACGTAGAGGCCCGCGTTTTGCTCGAGACACCCTCAACAAATCCTCGTGCTCAAGATTCGCCTGGGCAAAACGTGGAACAAGCGTGAATCCATGCGTCTCTTGCGCGCCAGAGCGGAGCGAGCATGAAAATGCGCGGGCCCTTCTCGCGCCAGAGCGAACACACGTGAACACCCGTGGGCCGTGTTCGCACCAGAGCGGAACAGACGTGAAAACATGTGGCCCCTGTTGCCCCAGAGCGCAGCGAGAGTGAAATTACGTGGGTCCCTTTCGCACCAGAGCAGCGCAAGCGTGAAAGCGCGCGGGCAGCTTTCACCCCAGAGCGGAACGAGCGTGAAAACACGTGGGCCCCTTTCGCCCCAGAGCGCAGCAAGCGTGACATGACATGGGTCCCTCGCGCCCCAGGGCACAGCAAGCCTGAAAACACGCGGGCCCCCTTCGCCCCAGAGTGCAATAAGCGTGAAGACGCGTGGGTTCCCTCCAGGGAACCCCAGGAGGCCCCCCCCCCCCAGAGCCCCAAGACGGAGCGTGCCAACACCGTCCGGGAGGGAGGGACCGCTCCTGGGTGGCCAGGACGCGTGACGACGCGCGGATCCCCGTCGACCCAGAGCGCCGCAGGCATGAAATCACGCGGGCCCCTCTCGCTGCAGAGCGCAGTGAACGTGAAAATGCACGAGCCTCATCTCGCCCCAGAGCAGAATGAGTGCGAAAACACGTGGGCCACTTTCGCCCCAGAGCGCAGCAAGCGTGAAAGCACGTGGGCCCCTTTCGCCCCAGAGCGCAGCAAGCGTGAAAACACGTGGGCCCCTTTTGCCCCGAAGCCTCTTCACTTCTCTAAAGCGAGCGTTTCGCTCGAGACATCTCATCCAACTCTGCAAAACAAGCGTTTCGCTCACGACATCCGCGAGAAACGAACATGTGTACTTCACCCGGTGTTTCATCTATCGGAATTTCCGTAAAACATGATGGACCCACGAACCCGGAAAGGGATATAGACATGTGGAACATGGACACGTTTTCATGATACCCAACTGGGCAACACCTCACGAAACATCCCACGAGACACCTCACGAAACAGCCCACGAGACACCTCACGAAACATTCCACGAGACACCTCACGAAACTTTCACGAAGACACCCCGCGAAAACATTCCACGAGACACCCCACGAAACATTCCACACGACAGGCACCACTCAACCAAGGCGGGTGGTCGTGCTGGGGTGTGGTCGTGCTTGGGTGTGGTCGTGCGGGGGTGTGGTCGTGCTGGGGTGTGGTCGTGCTGGGGTGTGGTCGTGCTGGGGGGTGGTCGTGCTGGGGCGTGGTCGTGCTGGGGCGTGGTCGTGCTGGGGCGTGGTCGTGCTAGGGCGTGGTCGTGCTGGGGCGTGGTCGTGCTGGGGTGTGGTCGTGCTGTGGTAAGGTCGTGCTGGGGTGTGGTCGTGCTGGGGTGTGGTCTTGCTGGGGTGGGGTCGTGCTGGGGTGTGGTCATGCTGGGGTGGGGTCGTGCTGGGGTGTGGTCGTGCTGGGGTGTGGTCGTGCTAGGGTGGGGTCGTGCTGGGGTGGGGTCGTGCTGGGGAGTGGTCGTGCTGGGGTGTGGTCGTGCTGGGGTGTGGTCATGCTGGGGCGTGGTCGTGCTGGGGTGGGGTCGTGCTGGGGTGGGGTCGTGCTGGGGTGGGTTCGTGCTGGGGTGCTCCGCACCCTGTGATTTATCGATCGGGTCGTGCTGGGGTGTGGTCGTGCTGGGGTGTGGTCGTGCTGGGGTGTGGTCGTGCTGGGGTGTGGTCGTGCTGGGGCGTGGTCGTGCTGGGGCGTGGTCGTGCTGGGGTGTGGTCGTGCTGTGGTGAGGTCGTGCTGGGGTGTGGTCGTGCTGGGGTGTGGTCTTGCTGGGGTGTGGTCGTGCTGGGGTGTGGTCGTGCTGGGGTGTGGTCGTGCTGGGGTGTGGTCGTGCTGGGGCGTGGTCGTGCTGGGGTGTGCTGGGGTGTGGTCGTGCTGGGGTGGTCCGCACCCTGTGATTTATCGATCGGGTCGTGCTGGGGTGTGGTCGTGCTGGTGCTGGGGTGTGGTCGTGCTGGGGTGTGGTCGTGCTGGGGTGTGGTCGTGCTGGGGTGTGGTCGTGCTGGGGTGTGGTCGTGTTGGGGCGTGGTCGTGCTGGGCGTGGTCGTGCTGGGGTGTGGTCATGCTGGGGGTGTGGTCGTGCTGAGGTGTCCCGCACCCTGTGATTTATCGATCGGGATTTCAAAAACAAGCGTTTCGCCTGAGACATCCTCAAATTTTAATTCGCCGGCCTCCTTCGACCTCGATTTTCATCAGGGAAAAAATTCGCCGGCCTCCTTCAAATTGGGCACCGGGGACATGTTTACATACTAAAAGAGAACCCTGGGCCCGCGCCCTTTCCGGGAACATGATGGACCCACGAACCCGGAAAGGGATATAGACATGCGCAGCATGGTCACGTTTTCACGATACCCAACTGGGCGACATCTCACAAAACATCCCACGAGACACCACGCGAAACATCCCACGAGACACCTCGCGAAACATTCCACGAGACACCTCGCGAAACGTTCCACGAGACACCCCGCGAAACATTCCACGAGACACCCCACGAAACATTCCACGAGACACCCCACGAAACATTCCACGAGACACCCACGAAACATTCCACGGGGGTGCGACTGGGTGTGGTCGTGCTGGGGTGTGGTCGTGCTGGGGTGTGGTCGTGCTGGGGGGGTGGTCGTGCTGGGGGGGGGTCGTGCTGGGGCGTGATCGTGCTGGGGCATGGTCGTGCTGGGGCGTGGTCGTGCTGGGGTGTGGTCGTGCTGTGGTGAGGTCGTGCTGGGGTGTGGTCGTGCTGGGGTGTGGTCTTGCTGGGGTAGGGTCGTGCTGGGGTCGGGTCGTGCTGGGGTGTGGTCGTGCTGGGGGATGGTCGTGCTGGGGTGGGGTCGTGCTGGGGTGGGGTCGTGCTGGGGTCTGGTCGTGCTGGGGTGTGGTCGTGCTGGGGTATGGTCGTGCTAGGGTGGGGTCGTGCATTTCGCTCGAGACATCCTGCCAAAATTCCAGGAAATCGTACAACTAGTTTACAAACTAAAAGAGAACCCTGGGCTCTTGCCCTTTCCGGCGTGCTTGGGTGGGGTCGTGCTTGGGTGGGGTCGTGCTGGGGTGTGGTCGTTCTGGGGTGTGATCGTGCTGGGGTGTGGTCGTGCTAGGGTGGGGTCGTGCTGGGGTGGGGTCGTGCTGGGGTGTGGTCGTGCTGGGGTGTGGTCGTGCTGGGGTGTGGTCGTGCTGGGGGGTGGTCGTGCTGGGGGGTGGTCGTGCTGGGGGGGTGGTCGTGCTGGGAGGTGGTCGTGCTGGGGAGTGGTCGTGCTGGGGCGTGGTCGTGCTGGGGCGTGATCGTGCTGGGGAGTAGTCGTGCTGTGGTGAGGTCGTGCTGGAGTGTGGTCGTGCTGGGGTGTGGTCTTGCTGGGGTGGGGCCGTGCTGGGGTGGGGTCGTGCTGGGGTGGGGTCCTGCTGGGGTGTGGTCGTGCTGAGGTGTGATCGTGCTGGGGTGGGGTCGTGCTTGGGTGGGGTCGTGCTGGGGTGTGGTCGTTCTGGGGTGTGATCGTGCTGGGGTGTGGTCGTGCTGGGGCGTGGTCGTGCTGGGGTGGGGTCGTGCTGGGGAGTGGTCGTGCTGTGGTGAGGTCGTGCTGGGGTGTGGTCGTGCTGGGGTGTGGTCTTGCTGGGGTGGTCGTGGGCTGGGGGGTGGTCGTGCCTGGGAGGTGGTCGAGGTGTGCCTCAGAATTCAGGTCCCCAGGAGAGGACAATCTATAACCAAAAACAACGTTTCGCTCGAGACATCCTCACACAAATCATGACAAACAAGCGTTTCGCTCGAGACATCCGCAAAGAAAAATATCGCCGGCAATTCGCCGGCCTCTCGACCTCGTTATTTATCAGGGAAAAAATTCGCCGGCAATTCGCCGGCCTCCTTCAAGCAGGCACCGGGGGATTAAGTTTACAAACTAAAAGAGAACCCTGGGCCCACGCCCTTTCCGGGAAAAAAGCAGCGCTTCGCTTGGAACATCCTTAAACATAATTCCGACGGCCCACCTCGACCTCGATATTCAACCAGGAATATGTCCGCCGGCCCACCTCAAGTCGACACCTGGGGTAATTAATCAACTCTCAAGGAAAACCGTGGGCCTCTGCCCTTTTCGGGAAAAAGCGGAAGGAAAAGGGGGATGAGGATCAGGGCCTGCGGGAAGAACATCGTGGCAATAGAGGTATACACGTTGCGAAACTCCTCGTGGTTCTTCTCATGATGCGCCATATTATCTTGGACAGTGTTGTAAGCGTCCAAAACAAAGGAAACGAAAAACTGCATAGCCACTGTGACGACCATGATCGCGAACACCAGCATGTATATCGACACCCAGAAACTGTGGTATTCCTCCATGCTCTGAACGCCCCTGAAGGCATTCTCGGTCTGGCCGAAAGTGAAGAGTATCAGTGAGAGGCAGGACTGGGGGAGAGACCTAAACTGCAAGAAGTTGTTGCCAAACGACACCTCCATGATCGAGGCAAAACAGCAGATGACAAGCAAATAGAACACGAGAAACCACCAGAGCTTGCGCGCTCCTAGTGCAACAGTATAGCCAATCCAAGCGGTACCCTCGAAAGCCATGCACACATCAAGCAATCGGCACAGGAAAAGGAAGAGAGCGAGGCCGTGGACCCGCGTGGAATCAAACAATATTTCATAGTAGAGCGCAGCTAACCTGTACACATCGCCCTCCGAGCAGTGCGTGATGAACTCCACCGGCGAGATCAGTCGAGACCCGTCATGGGCAATTCCTTTTTTCTCACGATGCATCTGGGCCGCGAAGGTCAGAATCTTCTTTTCATATACAGACTCGCATTCATCAGATATTTGTCCCATTCTAGGCACCGTGGCCTCGAATGAATTGCTTATCGAATACCAAACGGCGATCGTAAACGCTACAGTTGCTAGGTTCTCCAAAATGACCAACAGAGGGCCCATAAATCTAATCCTCACCCCGCGGCCATCGATCCAGGTCGCGAATAGCGAACGCACGTCGAGCAATGATACGATTTCCTGCCGCTTTGCAGGTACCAGCAATGTCCACAGCACAACGGGTGATCGCCATAACGTGCAAAGCACTTCAGATAGAAAGAGCGATATGAATAATACCAGGGTCACGACTCCCCAAAAGAACATACTGCCACCCAATTTTCCATAACAAATGCTGGCTTCGATGTCGAGTTCGGCCTTGTACCATCCAGTGGTTACTTTGTGCCCTGTTCTCCGTTTAGCCGTGAAATGCAAATTCACATCAATATATGCATTTCTCGATGTCTTCGAGTGCTGGCCGTTAGCATCCGCATTCGTGTGGGCCTGCTCTATGTGAAAATTCACGTTGATGTATTCTGGGCCACATGCGTGCATGAGGCCCCAATGGTGATTGCGGCATATGGGATCCAAGTACGTGTCAGTGTAGTGGGCGATCAAGTCTTTTCTGTCGCGGAAGAATTCGCTGCCCCAACGGTCCAGAGGCGTGGAAAGATCTCCGGAGTAGCAGGGCAAGCGCATGTCAAACTCGCGCGCGCGGGCCAATCTCTGGGGGGCCGGGGGGCGCGGAGAAGCCCGCCAAGGCTGCCCGGAACTCCCAGGGGAGGTGCCCCAGGTCCTTTCAGAGCGCTCCAGAGGAGCGCCCCAAGACCCCAAGGGAGTTTCACGAGGGCCCTATAGAGTCCCAGATGGGCGGCAGGCCCCAAGATCGTCCGAACACGGCCCCGAGAGGCCTCAAGATAGCCCCAAGGATAGTCCAAAAGGAAGTTCCGTGAGGGCCCCGGGAGGCTCCATTTCGATGGTTTTCATATATAGTTTCCAAGGGTTTCGGCGCTGCCTCCTTCTCGGGCTGCCCAAGACGGCCCGAGAGGCCCCCAAGACCGCCCAAAGATAGCCTCCCAGGATCTCCCAGGGCGGCCCCAAGGCGGCCCGAGAGGGCTGCAAGACAGCCCCAGAAGCCCCAAGAGGGCTCCAGAGGCCCCTCAGAGGGGCATCCGAACTGCCACTTGGAGCCCGCTGCCCCGAAGATGGCCCCCGATACTGGCAGCAGGCCCCCGAGGGGCCCCCAAGAGGCCTCCGGAGGCACCCAAGACACACCCGATAGGCCCCAAGAGGCTCCCAAAAGCCCCCAGTTGCCCCACGAGGCACCCCAGAGACCTCCCAAGAGACCCCAACAAGCTTCCCAAGGAACCTTGCCCACGACCCAGTCTGGCCGAAGGCCACCACTGGACACTACATACACTGTGGGCTGGCGGAATGAGCGAATCGATTGAACAGCAGGGCTTCTGTATAGTTCACGGCCCCATCACCGTTGATGTCCATTCTTTCCACCACCAACTCCCTAACACTTTGGTCGGTTATGTTCAGGTAGTCCAGGAAGTACTCGCACTCCGCATGGACGAGCTTACCATCGTAGTCCAAGTCGTTCGCCTGAATTGCCAGGAACACCAAGCGCAACACAGAGAAGGACGAATGATAGCACCAAGTGGGCAAATGCGGCCCCTTGTTCTCGTCGAGTGGCTCGTGCCCCCCTTGCCCAGACAGCGACCTGGCCCTGCGCGCGATGCGCGCAGCACCTGCTTCGCGTGACGCTATCGCCCCGTCCGTGACGATTTCGATCATCGGATTCCCAGACAGCACGGTGCACTCGTCGAACTCCTCTGCCACCGCAACGCTGCTGACATTCGTCACCTCTTTTTGCAGGAGCTTATGTAACGCAGTGATGTCACCGAAAGGCACGTCTGCGGGGTCATCTCCAAACACGATGTGTTTGATGAGAAAATTGCGCCTGCAAATATGCTTCAGAAGACGAGCCGCATCATCCGCGTTGTCGCCCCTGTTCAGGCGCGAATTGTTGATTATATTCCAGGGGGCCCGGTGCGTCTTGCCGATCTCCACGGAGCCGAGAGCGCACCGCCATGCCCAAGGAATGTGGTCGTCCGAGCCCGCCTTCTCCATGCAGAACATCTGAAGCCAGACCAGCGTCTTCGCCTCCCTCCCTCCCGCCTCCGCCCGCCCTCGGAACTTTCTCCTTCCCTCCCTCCCATGTTCCGTACGCGGGGGGGGGGCTCATGTTCCGCACGCGGGGGGGGGGGGGGGGGGGGGGCTGCTGCAAAACTGTGCCCGACCAAACCGCCTGCATGCCCCGGGTAAGCCTGTAAGCATCCGTCTTAGCTCCCTGGAGAGCTCTCCAGGGAACTAAGAACGCAAGTTTGTCCTCGTTTCACACGATGCACACTGTCGTGCGACCCGCGGGAGCAAATGAACGCACGTCGCTTGGCAAAGGCACAGGGAACAGAAGTACGACTTGCACAATGATAAAATCCACCTCGAAAACTTACATGCATGGGGGTGGGCCGCGTCATATCTGGGACCCGGAGGGAGCGCGATTGCAGAGTGTGGTGACGCTTGCCCGGCCAGCCGGCGGTGACCTTCCGGCGGCCGCCGGATGGCTCTCGAGGCCACCGGCCGGTTCCGGGACGCCGTGCCGCGCCGTCTCCCCCTGGTCTCGCGGGCCGACGGAGCCCCGGACGACCCGGAGGGGCCACTCTGAGTGAGTCGTTGTCGCGGGGGTGGAGGTTCCCGCAGCTTGCGGAGGAGGAGGAGGAGGAGGAAGAGGGGGAGGAGGAGGAGGAGGAGGGGGAGGAGGAGGAGGAGGAGCTTGCGTCGTCTACGGTTCTCTGGGCGTGACGGTCTGGGCGCCCGTCGGCGGGCGTAAGGCTGAGAGACAGAGAAGCGAGCTCACAGCATGGAGCGACGGAAGCGGTGTGGAGGCCGGTGCTGCCCTCGCCCGCCTCCCACGGATGCTGGCGCCCAGGTGGAGCGACCCCGCCTCCTGGGCTCCAGCTCCGCAAGGGGAGCTCCCGAACCATCTTGGCTCGGGACACGAGGAAAACTGCCCTTTCCTCGCTCCCCTCATGCCTCGGCCTCGGAACCACAAGGGCGGTGCGAGCGTGGCCTCTCGGAGATTCTGGGATGCGCGCCTCGCCCTGACCATGGAGCGGCCCCTGAGGGCTGCTTTGGGCCTCCCGGATAGGGCCCGAGTGATCCAGCCACTACCTCGAGAGGTGGTTGTGCTCGCTCTGGAAGACATCATTGGGTCGGAGGTTTTGTTTGGAATCAGTGCAGATGAGAAATCATACGTATTATGCGCACCCGTTCGTGGACCAGCAGACACTATAGTCCACAAGGGTTATGAGCCCAAGCGGACCTTCAGCTTCCTCCCCCGCATCTTCTTCGACGACCACCTAGACGCCTTCATCGGCATGCGCTGCAAGATCAGAAGAATCAGAGTCAGCTTGCGGCAGCGCAGCACCTCGCTGACATTCGGGAGCTCTTGAAAGGCCTGGGAATAAAAAGCTGGCTGTTGAGCATCACTGAGCGGTGAAAACGAACGCGTTGTTTTGATTGGCGGCCCCCTCGTCGGGCAAAGCGCCCGCGCTGCCCCGCCGAGCACCCCCATAGCGCCGCTACGTGCGCCGCTTGAGGGGCCCAGTTTCAAGGGGGCCGATGCACAACCTAGATTCTCCCCGCCCCCCTTCATATGGGCACGATACTCGCAGGGGCAAAATCCTGCCCATGAGCAGGCTCACGGTCAAGGCCGCCAGGGCGCTGGATAGGGCCAGACTCTGACGCCTGGGGCCCCACGCACCACGGGCTAGCCGTCGACGTTCCCAGAATACACCGTGGAGCCCAATCCGTCCGGTTCGACCTTGCTCCACGTCTTGTTCTGCTGGGCCAGGCCGATGCCGTTATCGACGTCCGAATAGAACACTGGTGTGCTTCGTGCCGGTAATGCCTCGAGGTCTGCCTTCCACCACTGAGTCAACTTCTTCGCAGCCGTATGGTGCAGCGGGCGGACCAGCAGACACTATGGTCCACAAATTTTCCGCCACCCCTCTCGCTTCCACTCCTTTCCTCCCCCCTTCCCCTTCCATGCCCCGAGGGGGCGCCCCCATAAGCGGGGTGTTGGGTCAACGTGCCCCCTGGCGCAGGAAGGGAGCACCGGGCCTTCGGGGCCCAATCCCCCGCACCAGGGCGTTCCTTCCCAGGGCGCCGCTAGTTCCCGTGTCCTCCCCCAAGGCGGGGCGGGAGCTCACTCCCCACATTCGCCGCCTTGGGACGGGTCCGGCGGTCCTTCTTCCACCCTGTCGTTCGTCGTCGTCCGTCGTCTCGTCGTGCTGTTTCTCGGCCCCGGGGTCCAAAACCTTCTTCCCGGGTCCTTGGGGCGGCGGGGGGCCTGTCGTTGTCTGTTCTGTACAAGGAGTGCCGGGGGTCCCTTGTGCAGAGCGTGGCGGGGCCCTGTTGCTGCCCCTTGAGCTTGGTTTTCCCCGTTCTGCTGGGTCGACTCGCCCGCCGGCCGTGTGTGCGCTGCCTAATCAGAGGCTCTGGGCGCCCAATGTGGCGCCCAGCGCCCCACGTGGGGCAACGTCGTGGGCAAGCGTACTTTCGGCATGCAGCGTCGAGGGTGTGCTCAAACAAGACCCCCCCATCCCCCGCCACGTCGTCCGCATGCAACGCTACCTTGAAGCCGGGGGTCACCTCGCTCTCCGCGAGGCGCTCGCCGGTCTTGCCGGCGTCGGGGAAAAACTCATCGCGCACCTCCTGTGCAGGGCGAACCAATCGAACCGCTGCGCCTTCCCCCCCTTCCTGGCCAGGCGCATGGACTCCAAACCCAAGATGTGGTGAATTTGTGCCCTTGTCGTGTGGCGGCGACGGTAGAGGCAAAGAGCCCAAGGGCGAGCGTTTCACGCATTCGCCGGGGGGCCTCGCCGGAGAGGACCATCGGCGCCCCTGGGTACGTGCCTTGCTCCCCCCAGGGCTATTCGCCCCCACGGTTGCCTCTGGGCCGTGCCCCCCGCAGGCGCGCGGCGCGGCGCGCGCGTTCCCCAGCGCAGGCCTGGGCCTCTCCGGCAAGGAACTCGGAGGAGTCGCGGCGCTGGCCGAGGCAGCGAAAGTATGCCAGGGCGAAGAGCGCGCACCAGCAGAAGCGCGCCCAGTGCGCCAGCAGGCGCGGGCGCAGCCGCAGGTGCCCCTGCCGCCCCCGCACGGTGGCACCGTCGGGCAGCCGCGGGAAGGGCAGCAGCAGCGGCCACAGGGGCAGCCACTTCTCCCACTCCGGCTCCTGCTTCGGGAGTGGGCGAACGGTGCAGGACTGCACGGCGGGGATCCAAGCGCCCCCTCCCCCCCGCGCCCCCGCCCCAAGGGGTCCAGTCATGGAGCCTCGTCGCTGTGCTTGTGCAGCTCGCCGTCGTCCTCCGTCTCCTGCTCTTCCTCCTCCTGCATCTCCTCCTCGTCTTTCCCCCTGGCCGCCTCCTCCTCCTCCTCCTCCTCCTCCTCCTCCTCCTCCTCCCGCTCGTCTCCTCGCCAGGCCGCCTCCTCGTCCTCCGAGGCGTGGCCAGTCAGAGCGGCCCTCCCTGCTCAGCCCCCAGCCGTCCGCCCAGCTGGGCGGCAATGCCTCCCCGGCTCGCCCACGGGCCCCGACCGCTCTCCGGCCCGGCAGGTGCGCGCGCGCGGGGCCCGCGCGGCGCCGCGCCTGCTCGTGCGGCAGGCGCGGGCCGCAGCCCCTCACGGAGAGCATCGAAGGATTGCAAAAAACCCGTTTTTTGCACGAAGGATTGCAAAAAAACTGTTTTTTTTTGCAATCCTTCGTTTTTTGCAATCCTTCGTTCAAGCATGGGCGCCATGGAAGGGGCCCCAGGACACACAAGTGAACACGCACGGATAGCAGGATGCCCCCTATACTCTCCCACATGTTTTCGGGGCTTTCGTTTTTGCCCCCCCCCCACTTCCCCTATTTTCCCTCTATCTTCCTGGGAATCGACGATTCATTGTGTCTGCGTGTGTTTTTTGTCCCAGTCCCCACCCCCTGCCCTGCCCCGCAGCCCCGGCGCTGCGGCTTCCTCCGGCGGTAGGTCCTGCCCTGCCCCGCAGCCCCGGCGCTGCGGCTTCCTCCGGCGGTAGGTCCTGCTCTGCTCCGCGCTAGGCAATTGGGCTCCCGCGCGGCCCGCTTGGACCTTGCTCGCCGCTGGCGCTCTCGCCTGCGGCTGCAAAGTGTTTTTTGGCCCCTCCCCAGCCACGCCGGCGACGCCGCCGTGGCGGGCGCCTGGAGCCGCAGGCGGCGCGCCTGCGGAAGGCCCGGCCACGCGTCGCCGGCCGCCCGCGCGAGCTCAGACAGCCCGCTGCGCTGCGCGGTCGAGGCGGTGCCGGAAGTGCGGGCTGGGCCGTGCTGGGCGCCTCCCGCCCACCAGTGGGGGCCCAAAGAGTACACACCGCCACCACGTCGATTCCACCTCTCTCTCTCTCTCTCTCTCTCTCTCTCTCTCTCTCTCTCTCTCCTCTCTCTCTCTCTCTCTCTCTCTCTCTCTCTCTCTCTCTCTCTCTCCACCGCTGGGGGGGGTGGGGGGGGAGGTGCTGGTGGAGCATCTTTCTGGGCCCCCCACCAGGGCCGAGCATCGAAGAGAAGAGCAGGCAGCACGCGCCCAAATCGTCGCAGCTCCGCGCGGAGCTCTCGGCCATCTGCGCCGGCCCCGCTCCTGGGCGCCATGGGGCGCCGAGGGGGCCCGGCTCAGATCCAAGAGAGCGGCGCGGAGCTCTGAGCTCGGAGGAGGAAGAAGACAGAGACCTACAAAGTCACAGCCACGGCAAGCGTGGCCACGACCGACATACGATTCGGACGAGCCAGAAAGGGGGGCCGAGGAGGAAGCCCCTCCCCGTCCCAGGGCAGTCCGGGGGGGCCCGGGTTGAGGACGTCGGCGTCGCGCGGCCGCGTTTCTTCATGTCTTCTTCGGGAGAAGGGCGGGCAGGACAAGCCGCCGCGCACCCGCTTTTGCAGCGGCTGCTGCTCGCCGTCGTCGTCGCGGCGCACGCGCTGTGGCGGAGCGGCGGGCACGAGCGGCTCGGGAGAAGAAGGCGCCAGACAGCCGCCTCTCCCTGGCCCGTGCTCGCGAGGGGCTGGCTGCCCTCATGAAGCTGGGCGGCGACGAGGGCCGCCCGCTCGCCACCGCGGCCGCGCACGAGCTGGCCAGTGCTGGGCGCCGAGGAGCGCAAGTCCAGGTCCCCATGGAGGCCTCTTGCGCTGCGCACGAGGCCGGCTCACCGCCAGGGCTACCGAGAAGGAGCAGGCGGGCGCCTGTGCAACAAAGGCTCAGGCAGCTGTCGCGAGCCTCGTCGACCGCCAGGCCACCTTGGCCGAGGAGGTAGGCTCGCTGCAAGGGGAAGTGGCGGCCGCGAGGCAGGCGGTGGCGGCGGCGGCAGCGGGCAGCGACGGCCTCGACCTGGCGGCATGGCGACTGCCCAGGGTGGCGCCCTGTGCAGCCCGCGTGCCCTCTGCGGCAGCGCCCAAGTGGCTGTCGGTAGCAGCCGGAGTGCCCAGCTGCTGGAGTCCATCAGCGCGCAGGTCACGGCCATGGGGGCGGCCTTCCCCGCAGCGAGGGCCCTGCAGATGAGCGCGACCGCGGCGGCCGAGACGGCGGCTGCGCCCACGGCGCCCGCGGGCGCCCCTGCTGCGCCCGCCAGCCAGCGCGCGGCGTTTCGCCCCGCCCCAGCCACCCCAGCGAGTGCTGCAACCAGTGCAGCGTGGAGAACGAATGCGTGGACGGCTTTAGCTTGCGCGCCGCGACGGGCTGCTAGGCAGGATGTGGGCTCAGTTGCCTGCAGTAGGTCCTCGTGTTCATCCTGCCGCGACTTTTTGGAGACGTGCCCAGTTCGGATCAGAGCTGCTTGCTGCTCAAGAGCCTCGTACTGACTGGTGGAGGCGAAGTTCGACCAGGGCGGCAAGGGCGGGCAGCGCGCAACGGGTGGCACGCCATTTTCTCTTGGTGTCGGCGCCTGGAGTCTGGTCGTGCCACGGCTGGGGCAGGCCTCTTTGTGCGGCGACACATCTCGGTCACGACTCTGCTAGGCGCGGGGACTGCCTGTAACGCCTTCGACCTGGTTCCTCACTACTTCGCGGCCTGACACGCGGACGTCGGAATCAAAGGTGGCCTCATCTTGCTGCCCAGCCACTCCCAGGCGGGTAAAAGGGGCCGCCCCAGCGTGGGCCGTCTCTCCGACATCTCTCTCGCCCTGCGAGGGTGGAGCCGCCCCTTCGTCCTCGCGCCCGGCTTCAGCGTGGAGGCCACCCGCCTGGGCACGGATAGTTTTCTGGCTCACACCCCCACTGCCGCGGCGACCCGCCCTTCTGGAGACAAGGTGGGCACCTGCCGCGGCGCCACAGGCAGCTTCTCGGCCATCGCCGACTGACTGGTCAACCTGTCTCTAGCATCCTCGACGTCCCCGCCGCAGCAGGCGGCGGGATGGCCTGCGGCGCCGCGCTGCCCGGTGGCCCGGTGGAGGTCACGCTGGCCGCGAGCGCGAAGTCGCCTCGCTTCCTGGTGCCGGCGGGCCCGTGGGCCTTTCAGGTCCAACGCTGGGTGGCGCCGCGTCGCCCGCCCAAGCCCGGGCACGGCCAGAGGCCCTCTCGCGCTGCCGTCGTGTCTGCAGCGGAGGCGGAGCTCGTCCCGCTGCGCGGCCGCGCAGAGCGAGGAGACGCACTTCGCGGGCAGGGCGGGAGCGAGGAGACGCACTTCGCACGCAGAGCGAGGAGACGCACTTCGCAGTGCGTGCCGCTGGCAGCAGGTGGGAGGCCCAAATAGCGGGAGCGCGGCCCAGCTGTCCCCGACCTGGGCCTGGATCACGGAGCGTGCGCAGACCACAGCTTGGATCTGCTGACCCCCTCGCGGCCACCCGCTGGGTGATGAGCCGAACTGGCTGCGTATGGATCCTCCTCCTCCTCCTCCTCCTCCTCCTCCTCCTCCTCCTGATTTCCTGATGACATTGGGTTTCCTCCTCCTCCTCCTCCTCCTCCTCCTCCTCCTCCTCCTCCTCCTCCTCCTCCTCCTCCTCCTCCTCCTCGTACTACTCATCCCCCTTTTCTGTTTCCTCGCCTTCTTCTCGCCCTCCTCCTCCTCCGCCTTCTTCTCCTGTTCCTGCTCGTCGTCGTCCTCTTCCTCCTCCTCCTCCTCCTCCTTTGGTCCTCGTCGGTGCTGGAGTCTGGATCGTCCTGCGCATGCCCTTCGAGCCCAGTCGACGGGCGAGCCGCGAAGCCGCGGCGCGACATGCGCGACATGTTGAAGGGGGAGGAAGGGAGGACAGGGGGGGGCGAGGGGAGAGGGGGAGGGGCAGGAAACAGATGATGATATTGCTGCTGATGATGCTGATGCTGCTGCTGATGGTCACGCTGATATAGTTGTTGCTGATGATGATAACGGTGCCGATGACGATGATGATGGTGATGCAGATGATGTTGCTGGTGATGATGTTGCTGATGATGATGCTGGTGGTGATGATGATGAGGATGATGATGCTGATGATGGTGATGATGATAGTGATGATGATGATGCTGCTGCTGCTGATGATGATGATCCCCGCGTCTGAAGGGGTCAGGAGCTCCTAGCTCGAACTGACCCTCGGACCGAGGCGTTTCCCTATGGCCCTGCGGAGGCAACGCTCTGTCTCGTGTGCCTCAGCACACACACACACACACACGCAGATCGCCCGAATGCCGTGAGCAATCAGCCGCCTCAGCCGAGGCAAGCGGGTGACGGATCCAAGCAGCCGAAGCGACTCAGCACGCTCGGCAGCTGGCGGAGGCCACGCTGGCGGTCTAGCAGGCTGGTACACAGCTGGGCTGTACGCCGCACCTGAGACACAACTAGGTCGACAGGACCAGGCCACTGCTGCCGACGTTGCTCCTCAGGCCTGCGGAGATCGAACCAGAGCGTGGGCGAACCTACGCTCTCGGGTCGCCCTCCACGTCGAGTGACGGGCGGGGCACTGACGCGGTAGCGCCAGAAGCTACATTGCGCAGGAGGCGTGCACATACGCCGAAACAAAAAGAACCTCATATGAGGGCATCGGAACCATCGCCCCGACCCAGCCCGACGCGCATCTCCCGCGCGCGCTGTGGTGTCGCGCCTGATGCGGCTGAGTCGGTGCCCTTGGGCCAGGGCACGTGGCTGGCCAGCAAGCAGATGCAAGGGTGGGGAGGGAAACGTGGCAGCGGTCAAAGCGGCCTGGCAAACCCAGGCCACCTCCGTGCCGCTCCCCTCCCCCCACTGGACAAGTGCACCACCTCTCGACTGGCGGAACCCCAAGGCCCGAGTTCCAGGGCTGGCTGCGAGACACCAGCACCGCCAGAGGTCGGCAGCGGCAATGCGACAGTATCACCTGTCTGGCGGGACCCCACGGCCCGAGTTCCAGGGCTGGCTGCGTAGCACCAGCACCGCCAAACAGGACGAAACTGAAAGGGAAGGAGGCAGGAGAACGGGGCACGGAGCGCGCCGCAAAAGACAAGCCAAGTGAAGCACCGCAGGACCCATCAGCAGAGCAACGTGCCCCTTCGGCCCCAGGCCACACACTGGACTACTGCATCGCCAATGGGCGGAGCCCGATCCCGTGCGTGGGCGGACCTACGCACCTGGGTCAGCATCCTCTGAAGCTTTCTGCGCGGCAGCCGCAGCTGCTAAAAAGGGCAGCACCGAACACAGAACCATGCTGCAAAAGAGTCGGAGCCCGATCCCGTGTGAGGGCGAACCTACACAACTGGTTCAGCTTCCGTTGCTAAAGCGGCAGCTGCATGCGCGCGCACCGAGCGTAGGCCATGCCCGCGGTGAGAGACCGCCGAAGGCAGCGACTGGCGACCTGACCGTCAGCAGCGCAACTGTCCTCCAGGCTCCTGGCCCCGCAAGGGACTTGTTGCATTGCCGACGGTATCAGGCCCAATCCCATGCGTAAGCGCGCCTGCGCACATGGTTCAGGCCCGAACTGGGTAAGAGAGGCTAGCCGTCCACTCGCCTGCGGAGGCGTCGCAGGGGCTCAGGGTCGCCGGTGCCGCCCTGCCCTGCTGGCTGCAGCCCTCGCTTGAGGCGGCCGAGCACCGCCTTCTGCCTGTCGCTCTTGGGCGCCCTCGGACACGCCTTCGCCAAGCCCGACATCCTGACACTCTGCGCCCAGTAGCCGCACTTGACGCAGAAGAGGTGACTGCCTGCACGCCATAATGATAGCTCGTGGGGGACGTGCGGATCGAGCCCCCGCCACGGTGGAAGCGCGGGTGGGGGCGGTGGCAGCGGCTGCGCCACAGGTGCTGCCACCTGTTGCTCGTGAGCTGCAGCGGCCGCGCCGCCGCTGCCGGACGAAGCCCCGCCACCTCCACCGTCATGCTGATCCCCGTCATCTGCTGCTGCTGCTGCTGCTGCTGCGCTCTGCGAGCCGCTGGCCTGGCTGAAGAGCAAAGCCGCGCTCGCTGTGAGGGGGGCCGCGGCCGCGGCGACCGCGCCCGAGGCCTCCTCTGAGCCCGAAAGCCACGAGCCCGAGATCGCCTCGCCCCGACCAGCGCATTCCTGGCAGGCCCAGAGCGTGTCGCTGCCGACCTCGAGCCATGTCCCGTGTTTGCCGCATGTCCTCCGCGCGCAGTCGCGAAAGCAGCAGTGGCTCCTCCAGCGCAGCTTGCATCCATGCCAGTCGCACCGCACCGCCGCCATGTCTTGCCCCTCGTGGCCGTCCACGGCGGTCAGCTCCGCGTCGCCCTCCTGCATGGCGGCGCCCAACCAGCGGAAGACCTTCCTGACGAGGCGGTCCTGGGGGCCGGGCCCGAGGGGGGGGCACCTGCCCGGCGCCACGTCAGAAAAGAAGCCACCTCGGTCGACACGACTGCGCAAGATGGCTCCACGACGGCCAGAGAATAGCGCAAGCAGTTCCCAGAAGGGTCCCCAGATGGCCCCAAGGCGGCCCAAGATGTCCAAGAGGGTCGCAAACGCTCGCCCCATACGGTATCAGACCCCCAGGTCCCCCAAGACGGCCGAACAGGTCCCCAAGACGCTCCAAGAGGGCCCCAGAACAGCCAGAGAAGGCCTCAACATTGCCCCCATGGGCCATTGCAAACCATTGTCTCCCCTTCCCCCGTTCTCTCTTCCCCGCCCCGTCCTTCACACGAGGAGGGAGGGGGGCATGGAGGGAGGAAGGAGGAGGAAAAGGAGTAGTTACTGACGAGGGAGGAAGAGGAGAAGCGAGGGAAGAAGAATGAGGAAGGATGAAGGTGTGGGCGGAGGCATGAGGTTGGAGGGGGAGGCAGCGGAACGAGGACCATTTTGAGGGGGGAGGGGATGTGGGAAGCGGGCAGGGCAAGGGCGGATGGGGGGAGAGCGGGGAATGGGGGGGAATGATGGGGGGGAAAACGAATCGGATGATGATGATGATGATGATGATGATGATGATGATGATGAGGAGGAGGAGGAGGAGGAGGAGGAGGAGGGGGAGGAGGAGGAGGAGGAGGACGGATGACGGAGGACGCGAGGGGGAGAGGATGAAGGGGTCTGGGGCGCGCGCGCACGCGCGCGCGCCGACCGAGCTGGAGAGAAGACGACTACAGACGCGGCTGCCTGACACTATTTGATCGGAGACTGCGCCGACTCCTAGCACTGGAAAGCTGGCTTCCAGGTGGGCCCGTTGCTAATGGAAGTGAGCACCCCACGAACTGCAATGGTAAACACGTCTCTTTCATGAGCCTGTGGCGATCCCAATCAAGGTTCTGCTTTCGTCGGACGCATACGCATTCATGGCAGCGAAATGCAATTTCAAGCAGTACAAGCCATATAGTGTATAACCAGGCAGCGCATATCATGGCACATCGCATTGCCTAGCATGTATTAGATGACTGCGTACCATGGCGCTTCATAGCGTTTGTAACATTGCGCACCTTAGCATCTACTTGCATGGCCAGCACAATCGAGCATGACATGGCAAAGCCAAGCATGGCATGCCATAACACCGCATACCGTAGTAGCATGTAATCCCACAAGCCCTTTGGGCGACAGGTTTTTGGGGGAGGGGGTCGCGATGTGTCATCCCAGGAGTATCCCAAGAGGGCCCGAAGAGCGCCCCAAGAAGCCCCAAGAGGCCTCCAAAAGGCTCCCGAGAGGCCCCCAAGAGTTCCCCGAGCGGCCCCCGAGGGGCCTCAGAGAGTCCAATATGATTTTCAAAATGGCTCATGATAGCCCAAGCCCCCAAGACCGCTCCATGACTGCTCAAGATGGCCACGGAGCCTCCCCATGATGCTTGAGATGCCTAAACACAAACATGATCGACCCACGAACCCGGAAAGGAACATAGAAATGTAAGGCATGGCAGCGTTTCAAAGACACCTGATTGGGCGACGGGTAAATGCAATGCTGAATGTATCGATCTTGATGTACTGTGCCGAGGGCTGTGCTGTGCCACGCCGTGCTGAACTGCGATGTACCATGCCGCGATTGTGCTCTCTATATATATATATATATAGCGTTGTGGATCGAGTCCTCCTTGGCATCCGAGTCCTGACCGAACTGATCTGGATCTGAAGCTCGAGCTGCCTGAGCAGATGGTAGATGCCTGGGCGACCTGGACACGTGAAAACACGCGTTTCGCTCAAGACGTTCTCAGCACATCCTCATGCTAGACATCCGCCTGGGCAACCTGGACACGTGCAAACAAGCGTCTCGATCGAGACTTTCTCGACACATCCTCATGCTAGGCATCAGCCTGGCCGACCTGGACACGTGAAAACAAGCGTCTGGTTCGAGACATCCTCAACAAATCCTCATGCTAGGCATCTGCCTGGGCAACCTGGAGGCGTGAAACCAAGCGTCTCGCTCGAGACATCCTCAAGATCTGGGCACGTGAAAGCAAGCATTTCAAACGAGAGATCCTCTGAATTCTAGTCCCCAGGAGAGGACAATCTGTAACACAAAACAAACGTTTCGCTCGAGGCATCCTCAACGAATTCTGGAAAATAAGCGTTTCGCTCGAGACATCCTCAAATTTTAATTCGCCGGCCCATCTCGACCTCGATATTTATCGCAAAAGAAATTCGCCGGCCCATCAGCCGTCAGATCCGGGGATGAACAGCTAAAAGAGAACCCTGGGCCCGAGCCCTTTCCGGGAAAAAACAAAACGTGTTTCAAGACAGCTTCTAGAGAGCCAGAGAGCTGAAGAGACGCATGGAAAAGATCCGCACAGTTACCTCCTCGTCCTCGTCCCCCTCCTCGTCCTCATCCTCGTCGACCTCCTCGTCCTCATCCTCATCCTCCTCTTCTCCTGTTGCTCCTCCCCCTCCTCCTCATCCTCCTCCTCGTCCTCGCGTTCTCGGCGTTCTCGTCCTCATCCTTCGTCGTCGTCCTGATCACGTTCCTCCTCCTCCTCCTCCTCCTCCTCCTCCTCCTCGTTCTCATCGTCCCCCTCGTCCTCCTCCTCCTCGTCCTCGTCCTCCTCCTCCTCCTCCTCCTCCTCCTCCTCCTCCTCCTCCTCCTCCCCCTCCCCTTCCTCCTCGTCCTCACTCTCTTAGTCCTCATCCTGCTCATCCTCGTCCTCCTTCTCCTCGTCTTGCTCTTCATGCCTCCTCCCGCCTCCTCCTCCTCCTCCTCCTCCCCTCCTCCTCCTCCTCCTCCTCCTCCTCCTCCTCCTCCTCCTCTCCTCATCCTCCCCCTCCTCCCCTCCTCCTCCTCCTCCTTCTCCTCCTCCTCCTCCTCCTCCTCCTCCTCCTCCTCCTCCTCCTCCTCCTCCTCCTCCTCCTCCTCTCCTCCTCCTCCTCCTCCTCCTCCTCCTCCTCCTCTCCTCCTCCTCCTCCTCCTCCTCCTCCTCCTCCTCCTCCTCCTCCCCTCCTCCTCCTCCTCCTCCTCCTCTCCTCCTTCTCCTCCTCCTCCTCCTTCTCCTCCTCCTCCTCCTCCTCTCCTCCTCCTCTTCTTCCCCTTCTCCTCCTCTTCGCCCGCCCCCCCCCCATGCGGGCCCGGAGATGGCCCCAACACGCCGTCCAGGCCGGCCCCCCTCGCTGTTTGACTGTGCGTGTCTCTTTCTCTCTCCCCCCGTCAGCTCTCATGAGCATCGTTTCTGGGTGGGCTGGTGGGGATACTTTTTGGTCAACGGCCTCGTGAAGCGGGTCAAAAGGCGTCCAAACTCTAGCCGGGCCACGACTAGGCAGCGGAAAAGCAAGACAGGCGCAGCAAACGGGCGGCAACACAGAAGCTGGTGGGGATACTTTTTAGTCAGCGGCCGCAGGCGAGCGCGCCAGCGGCGGGTCCAGTCAAAGCGGGGCACGCAACGACGAATTCAGCTGGTGGGGATACTTTTTTGGTCGGCGGCCGCGCGACAACGGTCTGGCGGCAACAGGCGTGTCCGGGACGGCGGTACAGGCAAATTGCACGCAAGGCGTGCGGTGCACGTGCACTGAGCAAAATGCTCCATATTCGAAGTGACGCACCTGACGTACAGGGGTGCGAGTGCTACGGAGGGAGACGCCTGTGCGGCGCCAAGCTCCGAGCATCTCCCCAGACAGACAACTAGGCACCACTGGTGGGGATACTTTTTTGATTCGCGGCCCGCAAGGAGAAGTCCAGAGGGCGGTATGACCGAGGCTGGGGCACAGCGACAGATAATTGACGCGAGACCGCGCACGAGTGCACCTGCAAACAAATTAAGAAGAGACGAGGCTGAGGCACAGCGACAGAAAATTGGCGCGACACCGCGCAGAGTGCACTGGCAGAAAATTTAGAAAGAGGCGGCAACGGGTCAACCCGCGGGTGGGGGCGAACCGAAGCCCTGCCGAAAGCACGCGGACCCCGAAAGCCGCTGAGCGAGTGCCGGCGGAAAGGCGCCAGGCCGGACCCGCAGGTGGAGCACCGACCGCCAGCCAGAGAAAGGGGGGGGGAGGGGAGGCGCGCGAAGAGAAGAAGAGCACAACCTAAGGGGCAGCGTGGCAAATCCACTCACATGACACCCAGTGCGTGAACGCCAACGTACACGCCGGCCGCGCACAAGCCACCGCGGGGGGTCAGGCCAGTGCGCATGCTTCACGAACTGGCAGATGACGCAAGAGGAAGGCCTTCAGCCAGTGCCTCTGCATCACGGCCCGTGCTGCCGAACAAGGCCTGGGTGGGGTTATTTCAGCCGACCGCAGGCGAGGGCGCCCACGAGGCCGCGGGTACCGTAGCGGCGTGGTGCCTCTGCTCCCAGGAGGCACAAACTGTGGCCAAAGCCACCAGCTAGCTGAGACGGCAGGGCGGTGCCTTCGGCCGTCGACCCTGTCCGTCGCGGGCCGGCAAGGCGGCCAAAACCGTGGGTGAGCATGCGCCGGCCGACCGCACGGGCTACACGCCCATGTGTATGGGGGTCAAAAATGGTAGACGCTCCTGCGAGCGACGATGTGGAAGCCACTGCGCGTTGCTGGACTCCAAAGGATGGGGCACTTGGAGGGGCCGCGGCCCGCGTCCGACGCGTCTTGGCCCGCGCGCGGCACGGGCAAAGTGACTGGGTGAAGCGTGCCGAGACGCGGTGGGGAACGCCTTCGGCGAGTCTGCTCGGTGCTCCACGGGCCGTCAATGCGGCCAAAACCGACGGCGGGATTATCTCAGCCGACCGCGCGGGCGAAAGGCCCACGAGTACGTGTCTATCGCGGTGGTGGGGGGTGTACCTCAACCCCAGGAGGTGTCGCCAGTCTGCCCCCGCGGCCCGCCGCCGCGGTGAAACGCGCCCTGCCGCTGGCTGTGCCGACAGGAGTGGCCGCTTAGTGGGGCGCCAGCGGCCATGGGGCCCGCCGCGATTGTTTGTCGGTGCGCGGTGGGCCCTGCGACAGCCGCCCCCCTCGGGCTCCGTGTTGTGGCGACGAGGAAGGGGGGTTAGCAGCCGATAGCCGCTGGTCTTGAATGTAGAAGCAGTGGCGACGAGGAAGGGGGGTAGCAGCCGATAGCCGCTGGTCGACTGATAGGAAGGGGCGACGAGGAACGGGGAGATGCAGCCGATAGCCGCGGGACATGAAAGCGAAACACGAGGCGGGGGAGAGCGGCCAGAGTCGCAGGACATAATCCGAAGTGGGACCGCCCCAGGGGGGGGACAAGCCCGCGGCGCACGGACCCGGCTAGCCTTCCGTGAAGGGGGGTCACACGTTGTCCCGGGAGCCCACCTGCCCTGGGCAGGGGGCCCCTGTCAGGCCAGCTGCCGGGCTACCAGCGTGCGAGTTCCCTTCCTCGCTGTCGCTTGTCTGCGTATTGCTCGTCACTTTTCGGGGCGGTCCTCTTTTCCTTGCTTCCCCACGCAGCCCCTCTCCATGAGCTCTCCTGGCGGCCCCACCCTTCCCAGCGCGGCCTTGGGCGCCATGGGGCTCCAGAGCTGGTTGCTCCCGACCAGGTGGTCTCCCTGTAGTCGGTGTACGCTGGCGGGGCGGCTGTGTCAGCTCTGGACTTGCTCCACGGGTGCTGCTGCACAGCCCCGATGTGCGTGCTAGAGGACGGGGTCTGCTCGCGGTGGCTTTTCCTGTCGGGTGGGGCCAGAGGGGTGGGTACTGTCCTGCTGCTGTCGGCCCAAGGCCATGGGTGGCCCTCGCCATCTTGCCCATTGGGTGCGCTGGTCCTTGCGCTGCGCTGAAGTAGGCTACGATACTTCTCAGTGACCTTTTGCCATTCCACCCGGAGCTGGCAGTCCCTTGCCATCTTGTAGGTGTCGTAGCCCGCTGCTTCCCGCGCCCGCAGAAATTCTTCGCAAAGCTCCAGTGTGTTCCTCTTGGGGTCCGAATGGATGCTGACCCAAGGCAGACCTTGCAGGCTGCCTGCCCTGCGGACCCAGCCTGTCCACGCCACGTTGAATGCGCCTCCGAATGTCTTCTGCAGTCTGATGACCTTCTCTTGGGCTGGCACGTCCCTCTGGATGTCGGCCTCGTCGATGGACCTCATGTACATGGGAAGCCCTCCCAGGGTGTCGTCTTGATGCGGAGGTAGGAGTGGATCTGCCTGTGGGCGAGGCCGTCTCTCTGGGCTGCTGTCCTGTCCGGGGCTGGGCGCCGGGCGGGTCTCGCGCACTGACGCTGCGAGCTCAGGGATAGACTCCTGACGGCAGTTTGGCTTGCTCCCTGTCCCTCTTAGTTTCCTGTTGTCACGGACTTTTTGCATGTCCTCCCGGGAGCGGGCCGTTGCGCACGGCGCCCAGGTGGCCGCTTCCTCCTTCGCAGGGGGGACTGTCCACAGCACTGTCCGCCTGAGGGAACCATCTCTGTCGCTGGGGCCGTGGGATTCGGTTTCCTCGGCCTGCTGTGCGGGACTGCCGACCATGGAGACGGTCCTGTCTGGTGGATTGTCCTCATCCCAGTCTACCTCGAATGGGTTGTCGCCATTACCGTGGGAGTCCCTGCCAGGGGATGGTTCCTCCTTTATCTCCTTGCTCGCTTTTGTAGCTCCTGGGGGCTGCTGGCGGAGGTCATCGCCAGGGGGGCGGCCGTCCGAAGCTGGTTGGCGCTTGTGCCAGACAGCGCCGGGGGAGTGGTCTCCCGTGTCGTTGCTGCTCCCGGCGTTGCGTTCGCCAGCGAGGAACTCCAGCGTTCCTCCTGCGAGATCGTCCTTCCTCAGGGATAAGAAGCGGTGCAGCGTGTCCAACGGCTGCCGTTGGGGGTCTTGTCCTCTTTGGCTATTGAGCGCGTCGGAGAAGGAGCGCCATGCCTCCTGGAACTTCTCATTCCTCCCCACCAGCTGCTTGATGGCATTGGCTGCGGCAGCTCCCTGTCCGTCCCACGGGATGTGTGGGGGGTGTCCATTCCTGGGGATCTAGTCCCCGTAGATGGAGTGCAGGAAGCGCAGCAGCTGGTTGTGTGACCATTCCGATTCATCGCTGTCTTCACCCACTTCGTCTCCATTCCTTTCCCCACCGAAAGTCGACCACCGGATGTAGACCTCGTGGTTCCATTCCAGCAGAAACTTCACAAGTTTGCGGACTGGGCTGTACGACTGCTCCCCTTCCAGGCGGAGGGTCGTGTGCGTGGGTAGCTGGGGAACGCTGGGTGGTGGGAGTGCAGGCAGAGCGCACCAGAATGTAGCGTTGTCATTGGGGATCTTCACTGACCGTGACCCGAGCCCGGGGGGGTTGCCTGCGGTAGAGCCCTCGTTTGTAGCTGTGCTGACAGGAGAGAGGTGTGCAGTCATGTCGGTGGGGATACGCGAGGCGCCAAAAATAGTAATGCCATGCGAAGTAAGTCTCGAAATCGTCGACAGCGGCAAATTCCTCTCCCTCTCCTCCTCCTTCCTTCTCCTCCTCCCCCTCCTCATCCTCCGCCTCCTTCTCCTCCTCCTCCTCCTCCTCCTCCCTCCGCCTCCTCCTCCTCCTCCTCCTCCTACTCCTCCTCCTTCTACTCCTCCTCCTCCTCCTCCTCCTCCTCCTCCTCCTCCCTCTCCCGTTTCCTCTTACCTTTTCCTCCTCCCTGTCCTCCTTCTACTCCTCCTCCTTCCTACTACTCCTCCACCGCCATCCCCTACGCTTCTTCCTCCTCCTCCTCCTCCTCGATATCCCCTCCTCCGTCTTCCATCATCTCTGACTCCTTCTTCTTGGTCCTCTCATTAATGCGAAACTGAAGGTGGTCCTGCATTCTCTGTTTCGTCTTTCTCTATCTCCCTCTCTCAATGCAAATCTCTGTGTGAACTCCCTCTTCTATGCTTGATCTGTGACCCTGCGACCACCCCCTCCCCCCCTGAACGGGACCCCTCCGGATCCTTGGCCCTGGGGGCACCCTGGACGCCCTCTGCACTCGGACGGTCCCCTGTGCTCTCTGGGGCTCCAGAGGCCCCTGCCGGGCCTGGGCAACGGGCCCACACCGGCCAGGAAAGCGGCCGGACGGCTCCGGGAGAGCCCACAGAGCCACCAGACGCCCGAAGACGACCCGAAGAAGACCCCCAAGAGGCCCTCGAAGCGCAATCACAAGTCGATGTCCGATGGTCTTTGCATGATTTTGGGGATGCTCAGTTCTGCGGTCTTCCAGGCGTTCGAGACCGCCCAGGAGGCCAGAGGGCTGCCCCAAATCTGACCAAGAGGGCTTCCGGGCAGTCCAAGAGGAGCCCCAAGACGGCCCAGCAGGGCCCCAAGATGGCCCGAAGAGGGCCCCATGACGGCCAAAGATGGCCCCAAGACGCCTCCCGAATCATTGCTAATCGCAGCCTGGTCGTTCAGGGAAACTGCGGTTTGAAGCAGGAAGCATGACGGAATCATAATGAATGTGGCCACAACGAGTTATTGCTGAATGTTTCGATTTACCTTATTGCCCGCATGCCCAACCTCAAGGACCAAAGTGTATGGTACGAAGCGCCAATGCAGTCTCGTATATCTGCCTGTCTGTCTGTCTGTCTGTCTGTCTGTCTGCCTGTCTGTCTGTCTGTCTGTCTGCACACATGTATGCATGGATGCATGTATGCATGTATGTTTGTTTGTATGTACGTATGCATATGTGTATGTATACATGCGTGTGTGTATGTATGTACACATACATGCATACATGCATGCATGTATGCATACATGCATGCAATACTGTATGTATTATGTACGTGTGTATGCATGCATGTGTACATATACATGCATGTATGTCTACATGTATGTATGGTGTAGGTATGCATGTATGTATGTAGGTCTGTCTGTCTGTCTGTCTGTGTGTGTGTCTGTCTGTCTGTCTGTCTGTATGTATGTATGTATGTATGTATATGCATGCACGTGTGTATGTATGCACGCATGTATGCATGTATGTATCACTGCATGTATGTATGAATGCAGGTATGCATGCATGCATGCATGTATGTATACATGGATGGATGCATTCATGCATACAAGTGTGCTTGCCTGCATGCGTGCATGTATGCATGCATGTATGTATGCATGCACTCACGCATACATGCATGTATACATGCATATGTGCATGTATGTATATATATATATATATATATGTATGCATGCATGTATGTGTATGTGTATGTGTGTAGGTAGATAGGTAGGTAGGTAGGTAGGTAGGTAGGTAGGTAGGTATGTGTTTGTGTATGTATGTATGTATGCATGCATGCATGCATGCATGCATGTTTGTATATATGTGTATGGAACTGTGCATGCATGTCTGTTTATGTATATCTACATATAGTTGTGGAATGTAACAATTCGATGCGACCAACATTTGGCAACCTTTGATGTGAGAGGTTTTGAAGGTCGTGTGGTTCGAGCACTGCTAGTGAAAGCCAAGGAGCACGCCACGGGATGTTCGGATAAGCTGCTCTGGGGCGGAACATCGAGGTAAGACAGAAGCCCGTAGCAGGCAACGCTCTCCCGGAGGAGGGATAACAGCATCGCACATATCGATCTGAGGCCAGCACTGAGCGCCGCACGGCCCAAACAAGCGTTAACTGTTTTTGTTCAACGTGTGGGTGGCATTCGGGCCGCTGGCGTGTTCAGTACAGTACGATCCGTCCTCATAGGAAGCGAATCCGCCGCGCGCGCCGATTCGGACGCCCGTTGGCAGATCCCCAAGCAAGTTGCGCGAGGGCCACGGGCTGACAAGAGGCACGCTGGAGCCCCACGTGAACGAACGCGAGCCCGTCGCCCGCGCCGACTCGTGGCCGAGCCAACTCGGCAGGCGGGCTGCCGACAGGCCGCAGGCGGGCCCCTTCCGAGCGTGAGAGACGGCCCCGCCGCGGGAGCGGCTTTCTCCTGTGACTTCCGACGCCACGCGATCGCGGATCAAGAAACGGGCGGTGGACGGGGGGGCGCCAGCCGGCAGGGGAAGTGATGGGCCGATTCCCCAACACCGCTATAGCATGGGTAGGACAGGGGCGAGGAGGAGGAGGAGGATCACTGACCAAACTGCCAGGTCTGCTTGGGTTGCATCCCAACTCGCAGCCTGTTAGTAGGGATTGCTAGCGAGGGCTCGCCCCGGCTTGTTGCCCCCACAAGGATGGGTACGAATTGGCTGCCCGGGTTAGGGGTAGCAAGGGGGAGGAGGGGGGGGAGGAGGAGGAGGAGGAGGAGGAGGAGGAGGAGGAGAAGGAGGAGGAGGAGGAGGAGGAGGAGGAGGAGGAGGAGGAGGCGGTTGGGACGGGCGATGGGGTTCACATCTGCCGCGCCGTTTTGCCTGGAGGGGGCCGCCTGGTGCCTTCACCCAGTGCAGTACGAGGAACAGAGCAGCGTAATTGGGTGAACGGAGCGGAGCTGGACGTTTCGCGACTCCGCGCGTGCCACAAGCAAGTTCGCGCGCGGGCTGGGCCGTAGGCGGTAGCCTGTGGGTGTGGTGCGGCTCGCGGGCATGTTCAACCCGAGGGGTGCACAAACGAACAGACTCCGAAACGGGCACCCACTCTGGAAGCACACCACTGCGGCAGGCAGACGGCGGATGGGTCGCAGGCACGTCCCGGGCCCCGGGCATGCCGCGGGCCCAGGGGCGAAGGGGCAGCCCGCCGCTGGCGCTGCAGACCGAAACGAGGACGCGGCAGGCGAGCTGCGGCCGGGCCGCAGGCGTGCCGCGTGCAGGTCGCCTGGGGGTGCTCCGAGCGGCGATCCCACACGCTGCGGTCGGGAACTTCGGGATGGCGTGTCGTGGCGGCGGCCCTGGCGACGCGTTATCCCAGGCAAGTGGACAGCGTGCCGCTCCGCTCCGCGGGGCGGGGGGATGGGAAAAGCCCAAAACGCTGAAGCCCGGGGACCGGGACGTGGATAGCGTGTCGCGCCGAAGCGCGGTGGGCCAGGACCGGCAGAGCGACACGCTATCCCAAAGTTTCCGGCCGTAAACGGAGGGGGACAAGCATCGGGGACCATGACCAAGACTTACCTTGAAAAAGTCGGTGTCCATCTTGGTCACCGCCCATCTTGGGCAGCGTTAGTTTGGGGAACATCCCAGCGAATCGGCGACGGCCGGCACGGACCATGACCGAGATCGGCGTCGGCAACAGCCCGCAGTGCCTTGGTCATCGTTCCCGTGTCTCTTCCCCTGAGAGAAGCGGGCCCCACCTCAAGGCGCCGCCGATGCTTCGCCACGCATTCCCCTCCTCCTGCTTGTCCTCCTCCTCCTCCCCTCCTCCTCCTCCTCCTCCTCCTCCTCCTCCTCCTCCTCCTCCTCCTCCACCTCACCTCCTACCTCCTCCTCCTTCCTCTCCCTCCTCCCTCCTCCCTCTCTCCTCCCTCCTCCTCCTCCTCCTCCGACTCCTCACATCTCTCACATCCTCACTCCTCAAGTCCTCCTCCCCTCACGCTCCTCCGCCGCCTCCTCCTCCTCCTCCTCCTACCTCCTCCTCCTCCTCCTCCTCCTCCTCCTCCTCCTCCTCCTCTCTCCTCCTACACTCACTCACACACTCCCTCCCTTGCTCACTCTCTCACTCACTGCAACACTCTACTCCACACCCCTTCACTCACTCATACATCACTCACTCACTCATACCCACACTCAATCACAATCACTCACTCACTCATCACTCACTCACACACTCCCAATCCTCCTCCTCCTCCTCCCTCCTTCCTCCTCCTCCTCCTCCTCCTCCTCCTCTCCGCTCCTCCTCCTCCTCCTCCTCCTCCTCCTCTCCTCCTCTCGCCTCTCTCTCCTCCTCCTCCCCCTCCTCCTCCTCCTCCTCCTCCTCCTCCTCCTCCTCCTCCTCCTCCTCTCCTCCTCCTCCTCCTCCTCCTCCTCCTCCTCCTCCTCCTCCTCCTCCCCCCTGAGCGAAGCGCGGCCGGCAGGCGGGGGCCGCAGGCGGGCTGTGGGCACGGGGTCGCAAGCACGGGTCGCGCAGGCGCGGGTCCCGGGGGGGCGGGCGGGCGAGGGGCAGGCGACCCCTTGCACCAGTAGGGGGCCACATGCGAACCCTGCCCCTACCCCCCCGATTTCTGATGGGGAGGGTGGGGTTCACTTCGCTCGGGAGCTCCCGAGCGAAGTGCTGCTCCCATCGCACTTCAGGACCACATCCCAAAAATAATTCTGAGCACCCAGAAAAGTGCCGAAAACGTGTCGAAACAGTGTCGAACGATTGTCTCCCAGAGCCCGACACGTGAAACCCTCCATTTGTCGGTACTTTCTTGGTGCTCGAAATTCTTCCTGGTGATCAAGGCGAAAGTAGGTTGGAACATCATCAACCTACCCCTCAGAGATCGTGGGGGGCAGGGGCAGGGTTCGCATGTGGCCCCCTAACCAGGCGCACAGCACCAAACGCGTCGGGGGGCGGCGGCGAGGGACCGAAGAGCAGGCACCTCGGCCAGAGTCACGTGCGGCGGGGGGCAGCATGCGGCCGTCTGGCCCCTTCGACCCGACTGTTGCTCCGAGAAGGTGTGCGTCGCCAGGAAGGGCAGAAGACGCGCGCGCAATCACCCGTTCACTCACTCCTCCTGACTCCTCCCCACCTTCCCCCCCTTCGGAGCGGAAAGGGGAACGCGGGGCCGCGGCGAGGGAGCGCGCGACTCCTTCTCGAGCCGGTACTGCGTGTTCTGGGCAGCAATCGCAGCCTTCGTTTAGGAGACGGCGTGGGGCAATGGAGGAGGACGGCGTAGCGGAAACGGGGGCGGGCAAAACATGGAGGGAGGAAGCAGGGGGGATGGAGGAAGAGGGGGGGGAGGAAGAGGGGGGGATGGAGGGAGGAAGGGAGAGGAACATTGGGGTGAGGCAGAGGGAGGAAGGGGGAGGAAGCGAGGGGGAGGAACATGGGGGGGAAGAAGCCGGGGGGGAAATGGAGGAAGCAGGGAGGGAGGGGCGCCGGCCGCGGAAGGCCGAGAGCGAAGGAGGAGAAGGAGCAGCAGCAGCAGGAGCGAAGGGAGGAGAATGAAGAGATGGAGCAGAGGGGGAGGCCGAGGAGAACACTGACGGGGAGGAAGAGGGCCGAGTGGGCCGAGTGAAGGCGGGCCTGCGCATCCCTGAGCTTCTGTTGGTCTGAAGCCTCGTGCTGGCGCAGCTCCTCACGCGTCGGCCCGGCGGGTTGGGGCAGGACCAGAGACGGCGGCACGGGATGGTGAAAGACGATGAAGAAGAAGAACAAGAAAAAGACACGGTCGACCCACGAACCCAGAAAATAATATAGAAATCTAAGGCATGGCAACGCTTCAAAAGCACCTGATTGGAAGACGGGCAACTGCAATGCTGAATGTATCGATCTTGATGTACCGTGCCGATGGCTGTGCTGCGCTGCGCCGTGCTGAATTGCGATGTGCCATGCCGCGATTGTGCTCTGTAATGTTGTGGATCGGGTCCTTCTTTGCATCCGAGTCCTGACCGAACTGATCTGGATCTTAAGCTCGAGCTGCCTGAGAACATAGTAGCTGCCCCACAGCGAATTGGCAAGGGGACATGCTAGGAGGACGCGCCGCGGAACGTTCCAAGGGACGCGCCAGGCGACGCGCCAGGCGACGTGCCAGGGGACGTGCCGTGGGGACGCACCGCGGGACGTGCCAAGGAGGCGCGTTACGTAACGTGCCAATGGACGTGCCACGGGACGTGCCAGGGGACGCGCCGCGCGGCGTGCCAGTGGACGCGCCGCGCGACGCGCCGCGCGACGTGCCAAGGGGATTCGCCACGGGACGCGCCAAGTTGCAATGCTGAATGTATCGATCTTGATGTACCGTGCCGAGGGGTGTGCTGCGCTGCGGAACGTTCCAGGGGACGCGCCAGGCGACGTGCCAGGGGACGTGCCACGGGGACGCACCGCGGGACGTGCCACGGGGACGCGTTACGGAACGTGCCAATGGACGTTCCACGGGACGTGCCAATGGGGACGCGCCGCGGGACGTGCCAGGGGGACTCGCCACGGGATGCGCCACGGAAAGTGCCAGGGAACGTGGCAGGTTGCAATGCTGAGTGTTTTGACCTTGATGTGCTGTGCCGAGGGGTGTGCTGCGCTGCGCCGTGCTGAATTGCGACGTGCCATGCCGCGATTGTGCTCTATAGCGTTGTGGATCGAGTCCTCCTTTGCATCCGAGTCCCGACCGAACTGATCTGGACCTTGAGCTCGAGCTGCCTAAGCAGATGGTAGCTGCCCCACAGCGAATTGGCAAGGGGACATGCTAGGAGGACGCGCCGCGGAACGTTCCAAGGGACGCGCCAGGCGACGTGCCAAGGGACGTGCCATGGGGACGCACCGCGGGACGTGCCAAGGGGACGCGTTACGGAACGTGCCAATGGATGTGCCAATGGACGTGCCACGGGACGTGCCAAGGCGACGCGCCGCACGACGTGCCAGGGGGATTCGCCACGGGACGCGCCACGGAACGCGCCAAGTTGCAATGCTGAATGTATCGATCTTGATGTACCGTGCCGAGGGGTGTGCTGTGCTGTGCCGTGCTGAGCTGCGATGTGCCATGCCACGATTGTGCTCTATAATGTTGTGGATCGAGTTCTCCTTTGCATCCGAGTCCTGACCGAACTGATATGGATCTTGAGCTCGAGCTGCCTGAGCAGATGGTAGCTGCCCCAGAACTAATCGACAGGAGGACATGCCAGGAGGACGTGCCGCGGAACGTCCCAAGGGACGCGCCAAGCGACGTGGCAGGGGACGTGCCATGGGCACGCACCGCGGGACGTGTCAATGGGGACGCGCCACGGAACGTGCCAATGGACGTGCACCGCGCGACGTGCCAAAGGGACTCGCCACGGGACGCTCCGGTATCGATCTTGATGTACCGTGCTGAGGGGTGTGCTGTGCTGCGCCGTGCTGAGCTGCGATGTACCATGCCACAATTGTGCTCTATAATGTTGTGGATCGAGTTCTCCTTTGCATCCGAGTCCTGACCGAACTGATATGGATCTTAAGCTCGAGCTGCCTGAGCACATAATAGCTCCCTCAGAGCTAGCGGACAGGAACATGCCAGGAGGACACGCCGCGGAGCGTCCCAAGAGACGCGCCAAGCGACGTGCCAGGGGACGTGCCATAGGGACGCACCGCGGGACGTGCCAAAAGGGACGCGCTATGGAACGTGCCGATGGACGTGCCACAGGACGCGCCACGGAACGTGCCAGGGAACGTGCGAGGTGACATGCCAGGGGGCATACGCGTCGTTTGAGCTCGGGACAACCATGTGAGCTACCCTTGTGTGTGGGACGTGGTTCCAACTCGGGACCGCCATGTTGGATACTCCCTGGGTGGCGTGGACACGTGCAAGCACGCGGTTCCAACGCGGAACCACCATGTTAGATACCCACCTGGAACCACCATATTAGATACCCGCCTGGGTGGCCTGCACACCAGAAAACACGCGGCTCCAGCGCGGGACCACCATGTTAGATACCCCCTGTGGCCTGGTCACGTGAAAACACGTGGTTCCAGCTCGGGACCACCACGTTAGATACCCACCTAGGTGCCCTGGACACGCGAAGCGACGTGGTTCCAGCTCAGGGCCAGCATGCTAGATATCCCCTTGGGTGGCGTGGAGACGTGAAAACACGCGGTTCCAGCGCGGGGCCACCATGTTAGATACACCCTCTGGGCGACCTGGGCACGTGAAAACACGTGGTTCCAGCGCGGGACCACCATCTTAGACACCCCCTGGGTGGATTCGACAAGTGAAACACGTGGCTCCAGCTCGGGACCAGCATGTTAGGTACCCACCTGGGTGGCGTGTACACGTGAAAACACGTGGCCCCAGCGCGGGACCACCATGTTAGATACCCACCTGTGGTCTGGACATGTGAAAACGTGGTACCAGCTCGGGACCACCATGTTAGATACCCACCTGGGTGCCCTGGACACGTGAAGCGACGTGGTTCCAGCTCGGGCACAACATGCTAGATACCCCCCTGTGTGGCCTGGACACGTGAAAACACGTGGCTCCAGTGCGGGACCACTATGTTAGATACACCATTTCTGTGCGGCCTGGACACGTGAAAACGCGTGGTACCAGCTCGGGACCACCATGTTAGATACCTACCTGGGTGCCCCGAACACGTGAAATGACGCGGCTCCAGCTCGGGACCACCAAGTTAGATAGCCCCTTTGGGTGGCGTGGACACGTAAAAACACGTGGCCCCAGTGCGGGACCACTATGTTAGATCCCCCATTTCTGCGCGCTGGACACGTGAAAACACGTGGTTCCAGCCAGGGGCCATCATGTTACATACCCACCTGGGTGGCCTGGACACGTGAAAACACGTGGCTCCAGCTCGGGACCACCACGCTAAATACCTCCTGGGCCCTCCTAGCGAAATTCCTGCAAACAACCAGCGAATGAATCGAGACATCCTCGAAATTCCTGCGCGCGGGACGCGGCACGCGCAAGACATCCTCGGAATTCCTGCGCGCGGGACGCTTTTCCGCGTCGCGGTCGGGGCTCCAGACCTCGTTATTTCTTGTGGATTCCGTACAACATGCGCCGCACCTTTTTTTCACGAAGGAAAGCGGTGGTCTGCGGACACGTTATTGATCGAGGATCCGAAATGGGGGGCAAACTTTCCTCGAGCGGGCACATGAAAAACACACTTGTTCAACTGACAATTCACTCTTGACCTCGTTATGAATCGCAGAATGTTCTCGCCAGCCCTAGAGCCGGCGGTTCTGGGGGAAAACCAAGAAAACCCTGGGCCTACGCCCTTTCCGGGATAGAAGAAGAAGAGGAAGACGAAGAGGAAGAAGAAGAAGAAGAAGAGCAAGAAGAAGAAGAATAAGAAGAATAAGAAGAAGAAGAAGAAGAGGAAGAAGAAGAGGAAGAAGAAGAAGAAGAAGAAGAAGAGCAAGAAGAAGAGCAGCAGGGACGGGGAGCGGGGCACGGCGTGGTGTACGCGCACGCAGGTCCCCAGTCCTGTGCCTGCTTCCGAAGCGCCAGGCCCCGGAGAGGCCCGGGCCTCCCCCCCCGGACGAGCTGCGGCCTCCCCGCCTCCCGGGCGCCCCGTGCGGAGCGCTCCCCAGGCCTTCTGGGCCTCCCGGGCGCCCCCGCTGGGCCTCCACAGCGGGCCCAGGGCGGTCAGGAGAGCGGCCAGACGGCCCCTCCGCCTCCTCCGCCTCCCCCTCCTCCTCCTCCTCCTCCTCCTCCGCCTCCTCCTCCTCCGCCTCCTCCTCCTCCTCCGCCTCCTCCTCCTCCGCCTCCTCCTCCTCCTCCTCCGCCTCCTCCTCCTCCTCCTCATCGTCCTCCGCCTCCTCCTCCGCCTCCTCCTCCGCCACCTCCTCCACCTCCTCCTCCTCCTCCTCCTCTGCCTCCTCCTCCGCCACCTCCTCCTCCACCTCCCGGTCGCGGACAACAGCGACGACGACGAATTCCTGGGAACCCCTTGAGGTTCTCTGGGAACCCTGGAAGATTCCTTGAGACATGCGGGGAAAGCAATGTTAAATGCGTGCTGCTGGCACTGCCCCCTGCGGGGCCTCTGAAGCAAATGGCAGCGGAGGTGGCGAAGCACTGCCGCTGCAGACCCCGCCTCTCCCGCTCCGAACGAAAACGGTGTACGTAAAATTACCTTGCCAGAGGCGGATCGGCGACACATCGGCGATGTGGGTCATCGGGCCCCTGCGGCACGAAAGAACCCCACTGGCACAGCATGCATACCCGGCGCAGGCACGCCGAAGGCGGCGCGAGCCGCCACTGGCTCTCACCGCTCCAGTGGAGACAAATCAAAGACCCTGAGGCGCTGTGGCGGAAGAGGGCACGTTTGCAAAAACTCGCATGTCCTCAAGGTGGGTCTCCGGGCTACTCCACGGAGGCACCCCCAACAAAACAGGAGGTGATACGCAGCAGCACCGCCACTGGGCCGTGCTCTGGAATCCCACTTTTGACAGCGTGACCGGGGGGGGAGGGGGGGGGGCGATCACTAGCGCTATCGCCCAGACTAAGAACATGATCGACCCACGAACCCGGAAAGGAATATAGATATGTAAAGCATAGCAACGTTTCAAAGACACCTGATTGGGCGACGGGCACATGCAATGCTGAATGTATCGATCTTGATGTACTGTGCCGAGGGCTGTGCTGTGCTACGCCGTGCTGAACTGCGACGTGCCATGCCACGATTGTGCTCTATATACTATATAGCGTTGTGGATCGAGTCCTCCCTGGCATCCGAGACCTGACCGAACTGATCTGGATCTTAAGCTCGAGCTGCCTGAGCAGATGGTAGCTGCCCCAGAACTAATCGACAGAGGGGACATGCCAGGAGGACGCGCCGCGGAACGTCCCAAGGGACGCGCCAGGCGACGTGGCAGGGGACTTGCCATGGGCACGCACCGCGGGACGTGCCAGGGGACGCGCCGCGCGACGTGCCAGGTGGATTCGCCACGGAACGCGCCAAGGAACGTGCCAAAGTGTAATGTTGAGTGTATCGATCTTGATGTACCATGACGACGGCTGTGCTGTGCTGCGCCGTGCTGAACTGCGATGTGCCATGCCACGATTGTGCTCTATATAGCGTTGTGGATCGAGTCCTCCCTGGCATCCGAGTCCTGACCGAACTGATCTGGATCTTAAGCTCGAGCTGCCTGAGCAGATGGTAGCTGCCCCAGAACTAATCGACAGGGGGACATGCCAGGAGGACGCGCCGCGGAACGTCCCAAGGGACGCGCCAAGCGACGTGCCAGGGGGATTGCCATGGGCACGAACCGCGGGACGTGCCAAGGGGACGCGCTACGGAACGTGCCAATGGACGCTCACCGCGCGACGTGCCAGGGGGACTCGCCAAGGGACGCTCTGATATCGATATTGATGTACCGTGCCGACGGCTGTGCTGTGCCTGGGCGACCTGGACACGTGAAAACACGCGTTTCGCTCAAGACGTTCTCAGCACATCCTCATGCTAAGACATCCGCCTGGGCAACCTGGGCACGTGCAAACAAGCGTCTCGATCGAGACTTCCTCGACACATCCTCATGCTAGACAACCGCCTGAGCGACCTTGACACGTGAAAACAAGCCTCTGGTTCGAAACATCCTCAACAAATCCTGGCGCTGGACCTCTGCCTGGGCAACCTGGAGGCGTGAAACCAAGCGTCTCGCTCGAGACATCCTCAAGACCTGGGCACGTGAAAACAAGCATTTCACTTGAGAGATCCTCTGAATTCAGGTCCCCAGGAGAGGACAATCTATAACACAAAACAAGCGTTTCGCTCGAGACATCCTCAACATATTCTGAACAACAAGCGTATCGCTCGAGACATCCTCAAATGTTAATTCGGCAGTCCACCTCGACTTCGATATTTATCGCAAAAGAATTTCGCCGGCCCACCTCAAGTCAAACCCGGGGGGACCCGAACTAAAAGAGAACCCTGGGCCTATGCCCTTTCCGGGAAAAACATGCCCCAAGCGGCCCCAGACACACCCCCAAGACGTCTGAAGAAGGGCACCCCAAAGCAGCTCCAACGCAACATGATCGACCCACAAGCCCGGAAAGGAATATAGAAATGTAACGCATGGCAACGTTTCAAAGGCACCTGATTGGGCGACGGGCACATGCAATGCTGAATGTATCGATCTTGATGTACTGTGCCGACGGCTGTGCTGTGCTACGCCGTGCTGAACTGCGATGTGCCATGCCGCGATTGTGCTCTATATAGCGTTGTGGATCGAGTCCTCCCTGGCATCCGAATCCTCACCGAACTGATCTGGATCTTAAGCTCGAGCTGCCTGAGCAGATGGTAGCTGCCCCAGAACTAATCGACAGAGGGGACATGCCAGGAGGACGCGCCGCGGAACGTCCCAAGGGACGCGCCAGGCGACGTGCCAGCAGACGTGCCATGGGCACGCACCGCGGGACGTGCCAAGGGGACGCGCTACGGAACGTGCCAATGAACGTGCCGGGGGACGTGCCAGGGGACGCGCCGCGCGACGTGCCAGGTGGACTCGCCACGGAACGCGCCAAGGAATGCGCCAAGGTGCAATGTTGAGTGTATCGATCTTGATGTACCGTGACGACGGCTGTGCTGTGCTGCGCCGTGCTGAACTGCGATGTGCCATGCCGCGATTGTGCTCTATATAGCGTTGTGGATCGAGTCCTCTTTGCATCCGAGTCCTGACCGAACTGATCTGGATCTTAAGCTCGAGCTGCCTGAGCAGATGGTAGCTGCCCCAGAGCTAATTGACAGGCGGACATGCCAGGAGGACGCGCCGCGGAACGTCTCGAGACATCCTCGAAATTCCTGCGCGCAGGACGCGGCCCCCAGGAGGCGAATTCTGCGGGCGAGAGCTGCCGACGAAGCAGGCGCCCGTGCTCGCCCCTGACGCCCCCCAGTCGCGCGCGGCGAAGACCCTTCAAATCGTTGAGTGGACGGCGACCGGAATCGCCCACCTTCCGACTCGCGGGCTCCACGTTCGCGTGGCCGTGCTCCTCGTAGTGTGCCGGCAAGTGGCGTCGCAGGGGGTCCGCCTGCCAGGCGGGCCGCTGCCCTTCCGGGATCCCGTCAACCAGCTGCTGCCACTGCGCCACGTCGCTCGGCGCGAGCTGCTCGCCGGTGGAGGCGCCCACGTGCCTGCGCGCGAGAGCGCTCTGAAGGTCACGCGACGCCCAGAGGTCGTCGTCGTCGCGGAGCTCTGCGGCCTCCGAGGGCCCCGCAGCGTGGGAAGGCCAGCCCCCGCGCCGCTGGAGGTTCTCGCCAACCGCGCGCAAGCGTAGATCCTCTGGGCACGATCTAACGAGCAGCTCCTCCCGCGCCGCGTCGACACCACGACGCTCGTTGACATCCTTCTGCGCCGCAGGCAAGCCCGCAGCCTTCGCCTCGCGCAGCGCGGATGTGGAATCCCACGTCCGCCTGCGAAGCGCCGCCCTGCGTTCGGCGTCCATGGCGGTGGCCGTGCCTGGAGTCCGCTCTCGGGTCTGTCGCACGGCCTCCAGGACGTCGTCCACGATCTGCATTTGCTTCCTTTTGCGGGTAGAGATGTTGAAAGCCCTGGCCGCTGCCAGTCGTCATCGAGAGCAATCCCTGCCTCGATCTGTTACTGCCGTTCCATGCGGCGAGCGCTCTCGAGGTCATAGCGACTGCGCAGCAGGCGCTGTCGCAAATCATCCGTGGCCAAAGAAATCAGCAAGTCCCGACACGCATCGCCGTCTCGCCGGTTTCGACTGGCATAGTCTCGCGGCGGCAAGGGCGGGCCTTCGTCCGCGGCGGCGGGCCTCTTCTTCAGGCCAGGCTTGCTCCTGCCGCCCTCGAGACCCCAGAAGTCCGCCTCCCTGGGGAGGACTCCTGGGGCCTCCTGGGGTGGCCTCTGAGGCATTAGGAACCCGCGTGTTTTCACGCTTGTCCCGCTCTGAGGCGTTAGGAGACCAAGTATTTTCACGCTTGTCCCGCTCTGAAGCGTTAGGAGACCATGCGTCTTCACGCTTGTCCCGTTCTCGGGCGTTAGGGACCCAAGTGCTTTCACGCATGTCCCGCTCTCGGGCGTTCGGAACCCACGTGTTTTCACGCTTGTCCCGCGCTGGGGCGTTAGGGACCTACGTGTTTTCACGCTTGTCCCGCGCTGGGGCGTTGGGGACCACGCTCGTGCCGATCTCGGGCGTTAGGAGCCCACGTGTTTTCACGCTTGTCCCGCTCTCGGGAGTTAGGAACCCATGTGTTTTCGCGCTTGTCCCGCTCTCGGGCGTTAGGAACCATGTGCTTTCACGCTCGTGCCGATCTCGGGCGTTAAGAACCCACGTGTTTGCTTGTCCCGCCCTGGGGCGTTAGGAGCCCACGTGTTTTCAAGCTCGTCCCGGCGTTTGGAACCATGTGTTTTCACGCTTGTCCCGCCCTGGGGCGTTAGGAACCCACGTGTTTTCACGCTTGACCCGCCCTGGGGCGTTAGGAACCATGTATTTTCGCATGTCTGAGCTACCCAAGGGGGAATCTCTAATTAGCATGTGGTCGTCTGGGCCCCCCATAGTGGATGGAGGGCACAGAAGGCACAAAAAAACAACGCATCGACACCAAATGTGTAATAACTTAACACGTTCCGTCCAGGGGCCCTGGGGAGGCCTCCTGGGGCCTCCTGGGGGCCTGGACGCGTGAAAACACATGGTTCCAGCTCGGGACCACCATGTTAGATACCCCCTGCTTGGCCTGGACACGTGAAAACACGTGGTTCCAGCTCGGGACCACCATGTTAGATACCTACCTGGGAGGCCTGGATACGCGAAAACACGTGGTTCCAGCTCGGGACCACCATGATAGATACCCCCCTGCTCGGCCTGGACACGTAAAAACAAGTGGTTCCAGCTCGGGACCACCATGTTAAATACCTACCTGGGTGTGGCCGTGACACGTGAAAACACGTGGTTTCCGCTCGTACGGAATGCACTTCTTCGACCAACTGTGTCCCACACCCTGTGATTTATCGATCGGGATTTCAAAAACCAGCGTTTCGCTAGGGACATCCTCAAGATCTTAATTCGCCGGCCCTAGGCGACCCCGTTATTTATCGCACAAGAAATTCGCCGGCCCTACAGCCGTCAAAACCGAGAGGAAACCGTCTGAAAGAGAACCCCATGGGCCCACGCCCTTTCCGGCAAAAAAACATAGAACAGACCAGTGCATATCCATGATGTGGGCCTCGTTTGGCTCTCTCGGGCGTCTCGCCGCTTGGGCCCCCCTCGCTCGCCCGCCCTCGCTATACTTCTCGACGTATACCGAGGTGCCCCTGGACCGAACCCGGCCCAGAGTCTTGGACTAAAACGGGGCCCTCCCAAAGGGGTCGGCGCCCGGCCCAGAGCCGTCGAGGCGCTCGGCCGGGACAGCGCCCGGCGTGGCCCACGCGCGAGACCGAGAGGGATCGGGGTCGGTGGCCATTAGGGCGTACGTCCCGCAAGACGTATATGGAGGTATCCCTGGGCCGAAAGCAACCCAGAATCGTCGCTGCCATGGGCTGGCAAGAACCACAGCACGGCCACAGTGCAGCTTGGAAGCCTGTGGCATTCCAGGCCCCAGGGCCAGCCGGCCCAACGCGCGCGCAGTCCAAGAAGAATCCCCCTCGCGGCCCCTCGTGGCCCTTGCCGCGCCAGGGCTGCTCGGCTCGAGCGCTCTTAAACTCTCCTCCTTTTTTCCTGTGGTCATCTTGGACCTTTTCGCCTCTTGGAACACCGCCTGGACTGGTCTTCCGAGCCGCGCCCAACCGTGGCCACGAGGGGGTGCCCTCGAAAACCCACCCAACAATCGGGGCACAGACCGGAAGCGCAGGGCAGAGGAACGCCAGGAAGAGGGAGTCAGGCGCAGTCATGTTTGCACGCGGAGGCACGGGCGGAGCTCCGCGCGCGCATCCGGAGCGGGGTGGCTCACGGATCAAAAACATGATCGACCCACGAACCCGGAAAGGAATATAGAAATGTAAGGCATTGTAACATTTCAAAGACACCTGATTGGGCGACGGGCACATGCAATGCTGAATGTATCGATGATGATGTACTGTGCCGAGGGCTGTGCTGTGCTACGCCGTGCTGAACTGCGATGTGCCATGCCGCGATTGTGCTCTATATAGCGTTGTGGATCGAGTCCCCCCTGGCATCCGAATCCTCACCGAACTGATCTGGAGCGTAAGCTCCAGCTGCCTGAACAGCTGGTAGCTGCCCCAGAACTAATCGACAGAGGGAACATGCCAGGAGGACGCGCCGCGGAACGTCCCAAGGGACGCGCCAGGCGACGTGCCAGGGGACGTGCCATGGGGACGCACCGCGGGACGTGCCAAGGGGACGCGCTACGGAACGTGCCAATGGACGTGCCGAGGGACGTGCCAGGGGACGCGCCGCGCGACGTGCCAAGTGGACTCGCCACGGAACGCGCCAAGGAACGTGCCAAGGTGCATAGTTGAGTGTATCGATCTTGATGTACCGTGCCGACGGCTGTGCTGTGCTGGGCCGTGCTGAACTGCGATGTGCCATGCCGCGATTGTGCTCAATATAGCGTTGTGGATCGAGTCCTCCCTGGCATCCGAGTCCTCACCGAACTGATCTGGAGCGTAAGCTCGAGCTGCCTGAGCATATGGTAGCTGCCCCAGAACTAATCGACAGAGGGAACATGCCAGGAGGACGCGCCGCGGAACGTCCCAAGGGACGCGCCAGGCGACGTGCCAGGGGACGTGCCATGGGCACGCACCGCGGGACGTGCCAAGGGGACGCGCTACGGAACGTGCCAATTGACGTGCACCGCGCGACGTGCACTGGGGGACTCGCCACGGGACGCTCCGCGGAACGTGCCAGGCAACATGCCAGGCTGCAATGCTAAGGGTATCGATATTGATGTACCGTGCCGAGGGCTGTGATGTGCCTGGGCGACCTGGACACGTGAAAACACGCGTTTCGCTCAAGACGTTGTTAGCACATCCTCATGCTAGACATCCGCCTGGGCAACCTGGACACGTGCAAACAAGCGTCTCGCTCGAGACATCCTCAACAAATACTCATGCTAGACATCCGCCTGGGCGACCTGGACACGTGAAAACAAGCCTCTGGTTCGAGAAATCCTCAACAAATCCTCATGCTAGACATCTGTCTGGGCCACCTGGAGGCGTGAAACCAAGCGTCTCGCTCGAGACATCCTCAAGACCTGGGCACGTGAAAACAAGCAATCCACTTGAGAGATCCTCAGAAATCATGTCCCCAGGAAAAAACAATCTATAACACAAAACAAGGGTTTCGCTCGAGACATCCTCAACAAATTCTGAAAAACTAGCGTTTCGCTCGAGACATCCTCAAATTTTGATTCGCCGGCCCTACGCGACCTCGTTATTTATCGCAAAAGAAATTCGCCGGCCCTACAGCCGTCAAAACCGGGGGGAAACCAACTAAAAGAGAACCCTGGGCTCAGGCCCTTTCCGGGAATTATGAAAACAATCGTTTCTCGCCTCGAGACAATGCTCTAAAATGATTCCGCCGTCCCTCTTCGACCTCGTTTTTTACGCGACCTCGTTTTTTAATCGCAGAATAATTCCGCCTTCCCCCTTCAAATCAAAACCGGGTTAAACCACCTAAAGAGAACACTGGGCCTATGCCCTTTCCGGCAAAAAAAAAAAAAAAAAAAAAAAAAAAAGCAAACTGATCGACCCACGAGCCCCGAAAGGAATATAGAACTGTAACACATGGCAGCGTTTTCAAAGACACCTGATTGGGTGACGGGCAAATGCAATGCTGAGTGTATCGATCTTGATGTACCCTGCCAAGGGCTGTGCTGTGCTGCGCCGTGCTGAATTGCGATGTGCCATGGCGCGACTGCGCTCTATAGCGTCGTGGATCGAGTCCTCCTTTGCATCCGAGTACTGACCGAACTGATCTGGATCTTAAGCTCGAGCTGCCTGAACACATAGTAGCTGCCCCAGAGCTAATGGACAGGGAACATGCCAGGAGGACGCGCCGCGAAACGTCCCAAGGGATGCGCCAGGCGACGTGCCAGGGGACGCGCCATGGGGTCGCACCGTAGGACGTGCCAAAGGGACGCGCTACGGAACGTGCCAATGGATGTGCCACGGAATGCGCCAGGGGACGCGCCACGCGACGTGCCAGGGGGACTCGCCAAGGGACGCCCCACGGAACGCGCCAAGTTGCAATGCTGAGTGTATCGATCTTGATGTACCCTGCCGAGGGCTGTGCTGTGCTGCACCGTGCTGAATTGCGATGTGCCATGCCGCGACTGTGCTCTATAGCGTCGTGGATCGAGTCCTCCTTTGCATCCGAGTCCTGACCGAACTGATCTGGATCTTAAGCTCGAGCTGCCTGAACACATAGTAGCTGCCCCAGAGCTAATGGACAGGGGAACATGCCAGCATGCCAGGAGGACGCGCTGCGAAACGTCCCAAGGGATGCGCCAGGCGACGTGCCAGGGGACGCGCCATGGGGTCGCACCGTAGGACGTGCCAAAGGGACGCGCTACGGAACGTGCCAATGGATGTGCCACGGAATGTGCCAGGGGACGCGCCACGCGACGTGCCAGGGGGACTCGCCAAGGGACGCCCCACGGAACGTGCCAAGGAACGTGCCATTTGCAATGCTGAGTGTATCGATCTTGATGTACCCTGCCGAGGGCTGTGCTGTGCTGCACCGTGCTGAATTGCGATGTGCCATGCCGCGGTTGTGCTTATAGCGTCGTGGATCGAGTCTTCCTTTGCATCCGAGTCCTGACCCCGAAGGCCGCCCCCCCGCTCGAGACATCCCCCAATTTTGCAAAACCAGCGTTTCGCTCGAGACATCTTCAACAAATTATGAAAAACAAGCGTTTCGCTGGAGAAATCCTGTCAAAACCCGAAGAAATCAAAATTCCTGAGTGCGGGACGCGGCACGCGCGAGACATCCTCGGAATTCCTGCGCGAGGAGCGCTTTTCCGTGTCGCGATCGGCTCTGCAAAACCAGCGTTTCGCTCGAGACATCCTCAACAAATTATGAAACCAAGCGTTTCGCATCATCGACATCCCCAACTCTGCAAACCAGCGTTTCGCACGAAACGTGCCACTGGATGTGCCACGGAAATGTGCCAGGGTACGCGCCACGCGACGTGCCAGGGGGACTCGCCAAGGGACTCCCCACGGAACGTCCAAGGAACGTGCCATTGCATGCTGATTGTATCGATCTTGATGTACCGTGCCGAGGGCTGTGCTGTGCTGCACCGTGCTGAATTGCGATGTGCCATGCCGCGGTTGTGCTCTACAGCGTCGTGGATCGAGTCTTCCTTTGCATCCGAGTCCTGACCGAACTGATCTGGATCTGAAGCTCGAGCTGCCTGAACACATAGTAGCTGCCCCAGAGCTAATTGACAGGGGGACATGCCAGGAGGACGCGCCGCGAAACGTCCCAAGGGACGCGCCAGGCGACGTGCCAGGGGACGTGCCATGGGGTCGCACCGTAGGACGTGCCAAAAGGACGCGCTACGGCGCTACGGAACGTGCCAATGGATGTGCCACGGAATGTGCCAGGGGACGCGCCACGCGACGTGCCAGGGGGACTCTCCAAGGGACGCCCCACGGAACGTGCCAAGGAACGTGCCAAGTTGCAATGCTGAGTGTATCGATCTTGATGTACCCTGCCGAGGGCTGTGCTGTGCTGCACCGTGCTGAATTGCGATGTGCCATGCCGCGGTTGTGCTCTATAGCGTCGTGGATCGAGTCCTCCTTTGCATCCGAGTCCTGACCCACGAGGACCCCGCTCGAGACATCCCCCAATTTTGCAAAACCAGCGTTTCGATCGAGACATCCTCAACAAATTATGAAAAACAAGCGTTTCGCTTGAGAAATCCTGTCAAAACCCAAAGAAATCAAAATTCCTGCGTGCGGGACGCGGCACGCGCGAGACATCCTCGGAATTCCTGCGCGAGGAGCGCTTTTCCGTGTCGCGGTCGGCTCTGCAAAACCAGCGTTTCGCTCGAGACATCCTCAACAAATTCTGAAACCAAGCGTTTCGCTCGAGACATCCCCAACTCTGCAAAACCAGCGTTTCGCTCGAGACATCCTCAACAAATTCTGAAAAACAAGCGTTTCGCTAGGGACATCCTCAATTTTTAATTCGCCGGCCCTACGCGACCTCGTTATTTATCGCAAAAGAAATTCGCCGGCCCTACAGCCGTCAAAACCGGGGGTAAACCTACTAAAAGAGAACCCTGGGCTCGAGCCCTTTCCGGGAATTATGAAAAACAATCGTTTCGCTCGAGACATGCTCTAAAATGATTCCGCCGGCCCTCTTCGACCTCGTTTTTATCGCAGAATAATTCCGCCGGCCCCCTTCAAATCAAAACCGGGGGTAAACCAACTAAAAGAGAGAACCCTGGGCCTATGCCCTTTCCGGCAAAAAGCAACAAGCAAGTGGAAGAGGCAGAGGTCGAGGACACAGTCCTCGACAGGGAGGAGGGAAAGGAACAACATGCGCTCTGCAGGCGCGGCCACGTTACCGCATCAGCGACATCGGAGAGAACCCGCAGCGAGCGGACAGATCTAGGATGGGCTGGGGATCCGCCGCGAGACGATGCAAAACGCATGGCAAATGGAAAATGGAAGAGGGGAGACATGCGTAGAGTGAGGAAGGATGAGGAGGATGCTGGTGGGGGGCACTGGAAGGAGGCTGTAACGCAAAGGTATGGACAAAACCTTTGCTGCACGCGCGCCCGCTTGCAGCCCAGGCATCCAAGGAAAACCTGGAGCCCTGGGGCGGAGGAGACTGTGCGTCGCCCGGGACATTGATTTCCCCAAACACAAACCAGGAATACACAAAGTTTGGCGCGCCACGGAACATTGCGTATGTTTTTGTTGTTACCTAACAGCGAAGACTGATAGGTTTCTAGTAGGGTCAAAAGAAAGCATCATGACTCCCGAGGGGGTCGGGGCGGGATCCGGACAAGGTGCCCCGGGAAACCTCCGGAAAACCGGGGACTCCTTTTTTAGCCAACAGTAACGCACTTCGTGGTCTTCGAGTTCCCAGAACTCCATTCCTGGGCATGATTTTGAATGCCCGGAGCCAACTGTAGGCCACTTTGTGTTCTTCGAGTTCCCAGACCCTAGTAGACAACATGATGGACCCACGAACCCGGAAAGGGATATAGACATGTGGAGCATGGACACGTTTTCATGATACCCAACTGGGCAACACCTCACGAAACATCCCACGAGACACCTCACGAAACAGCCCACGAGACACCTCACGAAACATTTCACGAGACACCTCACGAAACATTTCACGAGACACCCCGCGAAACATTCCACGAGACACCCCACGAAACATTCCACGACGACAGGCAACCACTCAACCAAGGCGGTGTGGTCGTGCTGGGGAGTGGTCGTGCTGGGGTGTGGTCGTGCTGGGGGGTGGTCGTGCTGGGGGGTGGTCGTGCTGGGGGGGTGGTCGTGCTGGGGGGTGGTCGTGCTGGGGCGTGGTCGTGCTGGGGCGTGGTCGTGCTGGGGCGTGGTCGTGCTGGGGCGTGGTCGTGCTGGGGCGTGGTCGTGCTGGGGTGTGGTCGTGCTGTGGTAAGGTCGTGCTGGGGTGCGGTCGTGCTGGGGTGTGGTCGTGCTGGGGTGGGGTCGTGCTGGGGTGTGATCGTGCTGGGGTGGGGTCGTGCTGGGGTGTGGTCGTGCTGGGGTGTGGTCGTGCTAGGGTGGGGTCGTGCTGGGGTGGGGTCGTGCTGGGGAGTGGTCGTGCTGGGGGGTGGTCGTGCTGGGGTGTGGTCATGCTGGGGCGTGGTCGTGCTGGGGTGGGGTCGTGCTGGGGTGGGGTCGTGCTGGGGTGGGTTCGTGCTGGGGTGCTCCGCACCCTGTGATTTATCGATCGGGTCGTGCTGGGGTGTGGTCGTGCTGGGGTGTGGTCGTGCTGGGGTGTGGTCGTGCTGGGGAGTGGTCGTGCTGGGGTGTGGTCGTGCTGGGGTGTGGTCGTGCTGGGGAGTGGTCGTGCTGGGGGGGTGGTCGTGCTGGGGGGTGGTCGTGCTGAGGCGTGTTCGTGCTGGGGCGTGGTCGTGCTGAGGCGTGGTCGTGCTGGGGTGTGGTCGTGCTGTGGTGAGGTCGTGCTGGGGTGTGGTCGTGCTGGGGTGTGTCTTGCTGGGGTAGGGTCGTGCTGGGGTCGGGTCGTGCTGGGGTGTGGTCGTGCTGGGGTATGGTCGTGCTGGGGGGGGTCGTGCTGGGGTGGGGTCGTGCTGGGGTCTGTCGTGCTGGGGTGTGGTCGTGCTGGGGTATGGTCGTGCTAGGGTGGGGTCGTGCATTTCGCTCGAGACATCCTGCCAAAATTCCAGGAAATCGTACAAAAACAAACGAATTAGTCGAGACATCATCGAAATTCCTTCGCGCGGGGCGCTTTTCCGCGTCGCGGTCGGCTCTGCAAAACAAGCGTTTCGCTCGAGAATCCTCGGCAAACTCTGCGGAGCAAGCGTTTCGCTCGAGACATCCTCAACTCTGCAAAACCAGCGTTTCGCTCGAGACATCCTCAACAAAATCTGAAAAACAAGCGTTTCGCTCGAGACATCCTCAAATTTTAATTCGCCGGCCTCCTTCGACCTCGTTATTTATCAGGGAAAAAATTAGCCGGCCTCCCTCAAGCAGGCACCGGGGGACAGGTTTACCTACTAAAAGAGAACCCTGGGCCGATGCCCTTTCCGGGGAAAAATAGATACTGGTAGTGTCTATCTTTGGTGCACGCCTGCTATGGCGAAACCGCAACGCATCTGAGTCGGAGCGCGCGAAACGCGAGTCTATTTTTATGTTGTTTTGGTATGCAGTTCGTGTGAACAAATGAAAATAGACACGTGTAAAATAGATAATGTTGTCAAAATAGATACGGGATCCGCTTTTTAGGAAAATGGACACTAATAGACACGCTTCTTAGTTAAACATAGATACGCATTGCAATTTCCTTGAGTTGAACATAGAAACTCATCAAAACACATAGAAACTGGCTAGAAACATGATCGACCCACGAACCCGGAAAGGAATCTAGAAATGTAACGCATGGCAGCGTTTTCGAAGACACCTGATTGGGTGACGGGCAAGTGCAATGCTGATTGTATCGATCTTGATGTACCGTGCCGAAGTCTGTGCTGTGCTGCACCGTGCTGAATTGCGATGTGCCATGCCGCGGTTGTGCTCTATAGCGTCGTGGATCGAGTCATCCTTTGCATCCGAGTCCTGACCGAACTGATCTGGATCTTAAGCTCGAGCTGCCTGAACACATAGTAGCTGCCCCAGAGCTAATTGACAGGGGACATGCCAGGAGGACGCGCCGCGAAACGTCCCAAGGGACGCGCCAGGCGACGTGCCAAGGGACGTGCCATGGGGTCGCACCGTAGGACGTGCCAAGGGGACGCGCTACGGAACGTGCCAATGGATGTGCCACGGAATGTGCCAGGGGACGCGCGACGCGACGTGCCAGGGGGACTCGCTAAGGGACGCCCCACGGAACGTGCCAAAGAACGTGCCAGGTTGCAATGCTGATTGTATCGATCTTGATGTACCGTGCCGAAGTCTGTGCTGTGCTGCACCGTGCTGAATTGCGATGTGCCATGCCGCGGTTGTGCTCTATAGCGTCGTGGATCGAGTCCTCCTTTGCATCCGAGTCCTGACCGAACTGATCTGGATCTTAAGCTCGAGCTGCCTGAACACATAGTATCTGCCGCAGAGCTAATTGACAGGGGGACATGCCAGGAGGACGCGCCGCGGAACGTCTTAAGGGACGCGCCAGGCGACATGCCAAGGGACGTGCCATGGGGACGCACCGCGGGACGTGCCAAGGGGACGCGCTACAGAACGTGCTGGGGACAAGCGTTTCGCTCGAGACATCCTGTCAAAATCCTCAGTCTAGACATCCGCCTGGCGACCTGGACACGTGAAAACAAACGTTTCGGTCAGCACATCCTCAACACATTCTCATGCTAGACATCCGCCTGGGCGATCTGGACACGTGAAAACAAGTAGTTCGCTCGAGACATCCTCAACACATCTTCATGTGAGACGTCCGCCTGGGTGGCCTGGGCACGTGAAAACAAGCGTTTCGCTCGAGACGTTTTCAACACCTCCTCATTCTAAACATCCGCCTTGGCGACCTGCACACGTGAAAGCAAACGTCTCGCTCGAGACATCCTCAACACATCTTCATGTTAGACATCCGCCTGGGCGACCTGGACACGTGAAAACAAGCGTATCTCTCGAGACATTCTCAACACATCCTCATGCTAGGCATCCGCCTGGGCAGCCTGGACACGTGAAAACAAGCATCTCGATCGAGACTTCCTCAACACCTCCTCATTCTAGACATCGCCTGGGCGACGAGGACGCGTGAAACCAAGCGTCTCGCTCGAGGCATCCTCAACAAATCCTGGCGCTTGACCTCTGCCTGGGCAACCTGGAGGCGTGAAACCAAGCGTCTCGCTCGAGACATCCTCAAGACCTGGGCACGTGAAAACAAGCATTTCACTTGAGAGAACCTCAGAATTCAGGTCCCCAGGAGAGGACAATCTATAACACAAAACAAGCGTTTCGCTCGAGACATCCTCAACAAATTCTGAACATGATCGACCCACGAACCCGGAAAGGAATATAGAAATGTAAGGCATGGCAACGTTTGAAAGACACCTGATTGGGCGACGGGCAAATACAATGCTTAATGTATCGATTTTGATGTACCGTGCCGAGAGCTGTGCTGTGCTGCGCTGTGCTGAACTGCGATGTGCCATGCCGCGATTGTGTCTATAGCGTTGTGGATCGAGTCCTCCTTTGCACACGAGTCCTGACCGAACCGACCTAGATCTTAAGCTCGAGCGGCCTCAGCACATAGTAGCTGCCCCAGAGCTAATGGACAGGGGGACATGCCAGGAGGACGCGCCGCGGAACGTCCCAAGGGACGCGCCAGGCGACGTGCCAAGGGACGTGCCACGAAGACGCACCGCGGGACGTGCCGAGGGGACGCGCTACGGAACGTGCCAATGGACGTGCCAATGGACGTGCCAGGAGACGCGCCGCGCGACGTGCCAGGGGGACTCGCCACGGGACGCGCCACGGAACGTGCCGAAGTTGCAATGCTGAGTGTATCGATCTTGATGTACCGTGCCGTGGGCTGTGCTGTGCTGCGCTGTGCTGAACTGCGACGTGCCATGCCGCGATTGTGCTCTATAGCGTTGTGGATCGAGTCCTCCTTTGCACACGAGTCCTGACCGAACCGACCTAGATCTTAAGCTCGAGCGGCCTCAGCACATAGTAGCTGCCCCAGAGCTAATGGACAGGGGGACATGCCAGGAGGACGCGCCGCGGAACGTCCCAAGGGACGCGCCAGGCGACGTGCCAAGGGACGTGCCATGGGCACGCACCGCGGGACGTGCCAAGGGGACGCGCTACGGAACGAGCCAATGGACGTGCACCGCGCGACGTGCCAGGGGGACTCGCCACGGGACGCTCCGCGGAACGTGCCAGGCAACGTGCCAGGCTGCAATGCTAAGGGTATCGATATTGATGTACCGTGCCGAGGGCTGTGCTATGCCTGGGCGACCTGGACACGCGAAAACACGAGTTTCGCTCAAGACGTTCTCAGCACATCCTCATGCTAGACATCCGCCTGGACAACCTGGACACGCGCAAACAAACGTCTCGATCGAGACTTCCTCGACACCGCCTCATGCTAGACATCCGCCTGGGCAACTTGGACACGTGAAAACAAGCCTCTGGTTCGAGACATCCTCAACAAATCCTCATGCTAGACACCCGTCTGGGCAACCTGGAGGCGTGAAACTAAGCGTCTCGCTCGAAACATCCTCAAAACCTGGGCACGTGAAAACAAGCATTTCACCTGAGAGATCCTCTGAATTCAGGTCCCCAGGAGAGCACAATATATAATACAAAACAAGCGTTTCGCTCGAGACATCCTCAACCAATTCTGAAAATCAAGCGTTTCGTTCGAGACATCCTCAATTTTTAATTCGCCGGCCCTACGCGACCTTGTTATTTATCGCAAAAGAAATTCGCCGGCCCTACAGCCGTCAAAACCGGAGGGAAACCAACTAAAAGAGAACCCTGGGCCTTTGCCCTTTCCGGGAAAAACAAGCGTTTCGCTAGGGACATCCTCAATTTTTAATTTGCCGGCCCTACGCGACCTCGTTATTTATCGCAAAAAAAATTCGCCGGCCCTACAGCCGTCAAAACCGGGGGAAACCAACTAAAAGAGAACCCTGGGCTCAGGCCCTTTCCGGGAAAAATAAATACTGATAGATTCGGCGCGCGCCGAATTCTTGGCCGAGCCCAAAAATAGACACCCCCAACCCCGCTGAAACGTCAGAGGTTAAAATATTGGGTGGTTCCATAGGGATTCCTAAGGATTCCCGAAGGATTCCTAGGGATTCCCTAGGGATTCACTCGGGATTCCGAAGTGTTCCTGAAGGCTTGCTGAAGGATTTCCGGAAGATTCCTGCGGATTCCCCCATAGGGAGTCGTAAAGATCCCCGAGGGATTCCTGACGATTCCCTATAGGGATTCCTACAGGTTTCCGCTTGCTTTCCTAAGGATTCCCCCTATAGGCTTGCAAAGGATTCCCTAGGGATTCCTAAGGACGCCTGGCGGATTCTTACAGATTCCTTACGGATTCCTAAGGATTCCCTAAGGATTCCCTAGGGATTCCCTGGGGATTCCGAAGGATTCCAAGGGATTCCAATGGATTCTTCCGGGGGTCCTAAGGCCAAGGGATTCCATAGGATTCATTCGGGATTCACTCGGGATTGCTCCGGATTTCCTACGATCTCCTAACGCTTCCTGAGGATTCTTTAGAATTCCCTAGGGATCCTCAGGATTCCCAGAAAGGATTCCTCAAGATTCCTTAAGGATTCTCACAGGATTCCTTAGGATACCCGAAAGATTCCCTACGGGATTCCCTTTGCCCGAAAGATTCCCTAAGGATTCCCCAGGGATTCCGAAGGATTCCCAAAAAGGATTCCTAGGGATTCCCTGCGATTCCTGCAGGATCCCCTAGGTCTTCCGCAGGATTCCTCGGGGATTCCGGAGGATTCCCTAAGGATCCCTAAGGGATGTGCGTGCATGTGTGTGTGTGTATGTGTGTGTGTGTGTCTGTCTGTCTGTCTGTCTGTCTGTCTGTCTGTCTGTCTGTCTGTCTGTCTGTCTGTCTGTCTGTCTGTCTGTCTGTCTGTCTGTCTGTCTGCCTGTCAATCTGTCTGTCTGTCTGTCTGTCTGTCTGTCTGTCTGTCTGTCTGTCTGTCTGTCTGTCTGTCTGTCTGTCTGTCTGTCTGTCTGTCTGTCTCTGTCTGTCTGTGTGCGTGCGTGCGTGCGTGCGTGCGTGCGTGAGTGCGTGCGTGCGTGCGTGCGTGCGTGCGTGTGTGCGTGTGTGTGTGTGTATATATATATATAGACACACACGGCCACTCCTAGATCTCTGGGGGCCCCCATTGGAGCCCTCTTGGGGCTCTCCGTAACGGCATTTGAGGGCCCCGAGAGGGCCTCAATAGGGCCCCAAGAAGGGCACTCGCGTGACTTCGGTTTGACTCCTCCTGGGCCCTCCTTGGAGCCTTATTGGGGCCCTGCGAGACGGCACTGGAGGTGGAGGAGGAGGAAGCAGTGAGGAGGAGGAGCAGGGAGGAGGGGGAGGACGAGGAGGAGGAAGAATGGCGAGTTGGACGAGGACGAGGAGGAGGAAGGATGGCGAGTTGGCGAGTTGGTCGCGTGCCTTTATTTCGACTGGGGGTTGACCCCCTTGGAACCCTCGTGGGAGCCCTCTTAAAGCATTTTCGGGGCTCTCCAGTGTGGTCTCGGGGGGCCCCAACTGGCTCCAAGAGGAACCCAAGAGGAGTCCATGAGGGCCCCAGCGGTGTACATGACTCGAGGCTGTGGTTTTATTCACCCCTTGAACCCTTTCCGGCCCTCTTGGAACCGTCTAGGGGCCCTTCGAGATTCATGGAGGGTCCCGGAGGGCCCCCTGAGTACCCCAAGAGGGCCGAAGAAAGGGTCCGAGAGGGGCCCAAGAGGCCTCAGCAGTGTATATGACTCGAAGCTTTGTGCTTACTCACCCCAGGCGCCCTCTTGGGGCCCTTCAAGGCCCTCCACACACACAAACGTACGCGCGCGCGCGCGCACGCACGCGCGCACGCACGCACGCACGCACGCACGCACGCACGCACGCACACACACACACAGACACACACGCACACACACACACAACACACAACACAACACAACACATACACGCGCACACACACATACACACACTAACACACACACACACTAACACACACACTAACACACACACACACACACACACGCGCGCGCACGTACGCCATACACTTCCGCGCGCACCCATACACATGCACACATCGTCACATGCATACAGGCCCATGCAGGCGTTCACGTGCACGCATCCACGCCACCTTCGATTGAATGTCGTGGATTGTTTGAAGCTGGTCTTCTCAGCTCTACTATGGTCGCCATTTCGTGCTTTCAAAATAGATACTGTTGCTCAAACATGATGGACCCACGAACCCGGAAAGGGATATAGACATGCGCAGCATGGTCACGTTTTCACGATACCCAACTGGGCGACACCTCACAAAACATCCCACGAGACACCCCGCGAAACATCCCACGAGACACCTCGCGAAACATTCCACGAGACACCTCGCGAAACGTTCCACGAGACACCCCGCGAAACATTCCACGAGACACCCCACGAAACATTCCACGAGACACCCCACGAAACATTCCACGAGACATCCCACGAAACATTCCACGGGGGTGCGACTGGGTGTGGTTGTGCTGGGGTGTGGTCTTGCTGGGGTGTGGTCGTGCTGGGGGGGTGGTCGTGCTGGGGGGTGGTCGTGCTGGGGCGTGGTCGTGCTGGGGCGTGGTCGTGCTTGGGCGTGATCGTGCTGGGGTGTGGTCGTGCTGTGGTGAGGTCGTGCTGGGGTGGCCCGCACCCTGTGATTTATCGATCGGGATTTCAAAAACAAGCGTTTCGCCTGAGACATCCTCAAATTTTAATCCGCCGGCCTCCTTCGACCTCGATATTTATCAGGGAAAGAATCCGCCGGCCTCCTTCAAGTTGGGCACGGGGGGACATTGTTTACATACTAAAAGAGAACCCTGGGCCTTTGCCCTTTCCGGGGAAATATATACTAAATAGATACTAGTTAGACACTATAGACACGGAAATCTTGCAACACAGCCGTTGCACAAACATATTTTTAGACACTGTCCGAAATAGATACTTTTGATATTCTGACCACCAGGCCTCAGCGGGAGCACGAGAATTCCTAAAAGCGTCTATTTCTAAAACATGATGGACCCACGAACCCGGAAAGGGATATAGACATGTGGAGCATGGGCACGTTTTCACGATACCCAACGGGGCAACACCTCACGAAACATCCCACGAGACACCTCACGAAACATCCCACGAGACACCTCACGAAACATTCCGCGAGACACCTCACGAAACATTCCAGGAGACACCCCGCGAAACATTCCACGAGACACCCCACGAAACATTCCACGACGACAGGCAACCACTCAACCAAGGCGGTGTGGTCGTGCTGGGGAGTGGTCGTGCTGGGGTGTGGTCGTGCTGGGGGGTGGTCGTGCTGGGGTGTGGTCGTGCTGGGGGGGTGGTCGTGCTGGGGGGTGGTTGTGCTGGGGCGTGGTCGTGCTGGGGCGTGGTCGTGCTGGGGCGTGGTCGTGCTGGGGTGTGGTCGTGCTGTGGTGAGGTCGTGCTGGGGTGTGGTCGTGCTGGGGTGTGGTCTTGCTAGGGTGGGGTCGTGCTGGGGTGGGGTCGTGCTGGGGTGGGGTCGTGCTGGGGTGTGGTCGTGCTGGGGTGTGGTCGTGCTGGGGTGTGGTCGTGCTGGGGTGTGGTCGTGCTGGGGAGTGGTCGTGCTGGGGTGTGGTCGTGCTGGGGTGTGGTCGTGCTGGGGGTGTGGTCGTGCTGTGGTCGTGCTGGGGGGTGGTCGTGCTGGGGGGGTGGTCGTGCTGGGGGTGGTCGTGCTGGGGCGTGGTCGTGCTGGGGCGTGGTCGTGCTGGGGTGTGGTCGTGCTGGGGTCCTGCTGGGGTGTGGTCGTGCTGGGGTGTCGTGCTGGGGGGTGGAAAAAACAAATTCTGAAAAACAAACGTTTCGCTCGAGACATCCTCGACAAATTCTGAAAAACAAGCGTTTCGCTCGAGACATCCTCAAATTTCAATTCGCCGGCAATTCGCCGGCCTCCTTCAACCTCGTTATTTATCAGGGAAAAAATTCGCCGGCAATTCGCCGGCCTCCTTCAAGTTGGCACCGGGGGATTAAGTTTACAAACTAAAAGAGAACCCTGGGCCCACGCCCTTTCCGGGAAAATAGATACTAATAGATACAGTGTGCACGGCGCCTCAACGGGAAGCTCAGAATTTCTAAAAGTGTCTATTCTTGTTTTCGGCTGTCTACCAGGGGAAATCCATTCCTGGGCATGATTTTGAATGCCCGGAGCCAACTGTAGGCCACTTCGTGGTCTTCGAGTTCCCAGAACTCCATTCCTGGGCATGAATTTGAATGCCCGGAGCCAACTGTAGGCCACTTCGTGTCTTCGAGTTCCCAGAGCTCCATTCCTGGGCATGATTTTGAATGCCCGGAGCCAACTGTACGCACTTCGTGTTCTTCCCCAGAACGCCATTCCACAAATGCCTGAGGCGAGGCTGACTGAGGCTGAGGGCAGGCTGAGGCTGAGGCTGAGGCAGGCTGAGGCTGAGGCTGAGGCAGGCTGAGGCTGAGGCAGGCTGAGGCTGAGGCTGAGGCCAGGCTGAGGCAGGCTGAGGCTGAGGCCGAGGCTGAAGGCAGACTGAGGCTGAGGCTGAAGCAGGCTGAGGCTGAGGCTGAGGCTGAGGCTGAGGCTGAGGCAGGCTGATGCTGAGGCAGGCTGAGGCTGAGGCTGAGGCTGATGCAGGCTGAGGCTGAGGCAGGCTGAGGCTGAGGCCGAGGCTGAAGGCAGACTGAGGCTGAGGCTGAAGCAGGCTGAGGCTGAGGCTGAGGCAGGCTGAGGCTGAGGCTGAGGCAGGCTGATGCTGAGGCAGGCTGAGGCTGAGGCTGAGGCTGATGCAGGCTGAGGCTGAGGCAGGCTGAGGCTGAGGCCGAGGCTGAAGGCAGACTGAGGCTGAGGCTGAAGCAGGCTGAGGCTGAGGCTGAGGCAGGCTGAGGCTGAGGCTGAGGCAGGCTGATGCTGAGGCAGGCTGAGGCTGAGGCTGAGGCTGATGCAGGCTGAGGCTGAGGCAGGCTGAGGCTGAGGCCGAGGCTGAAGGCAGACTGAGGCTGAGGCTGAAGCAGGCTGAGGCTGAGGCTGAGGCAGGCTGAGGCTGAGGCTGAGGCAGGCTGATGCTGAGGCAGGCTGAGGCTGAGGCTGAGGCTGATGCAGGCTGAGGCTGAGGCAGGCTGAGGCTGAGGCCGAGGCTGAAGGCAGACTGAGGCTGAGGCTGCAAGCTGAGGCTGAGGCTGAGGCTGAGGCAGGCTGAGGCTGAGGCTGAGGCAGGCTGATGCTGAGGCAGGCTGAGGCTGAGGCTGAGGCTGGCAGGCTGAGGCTGAGGCCGAGGCTGAAGGCAGACTGAGGCTGAGGCTGAAGCAGGCTGAGGCTGAGGCTGAGGCAGGCTGAGGCTGAGGCTGAGGCAGGCTGAGGCTGAGGCAGGCTGAGGCTGAGGCTGAGGCTGATGCAGGCTGAGGCTGAGGCAGGCTGAGGCTGAGGCCGAGGCTGAAGGCAGACTGAGGCTGAGGCTGAAAGCAGGCTGAGGCTGAGGCTGAGGCAGGCTGAGGCTGAGGCTGAGGCAGGCTGATGCTGAGGCAGGCTGAGGCTGAGGCTGAGGCTGATGCAGGCTGAGGCTGAGGCAGGCTGAGGCTGAGGCCGAGGCTGAAGGCAGACTGAGGCTGAGGCTGAAGCAGGCTGAGGCTGAGGCTGAGGCAGGCTGAGGCTGAGGCAGGCTGAGGCTGAGGCTGAGGCAGGCTGAGGCTGAGGCTGTGACTGCGACTGCCGTTGCCACTGCGACTGTCATCGCGAATGCGACTACGACTGCGAGATCAGCAGAATTCTACAACTGGATTCTCATCTGAATCTTAAGGGGAATGCTTCCAGATATGCTCCTGCACATCGCTGTTAGGTTGCTTTGCCCGGATAATTTTTCTAGTTTTAATATAAGAAGCAGCCGAACACTGTGTATGTGTCTTTTGGTGGATTTGGAAGCCCGGGCGCTCGCCGCGCCAACGCCCCCAGCACCCCTCTCTGAGTCTCCAATTTTCTTATGTACAAAAAGCATACACACAATGTTTAGCTGCTTCCCAAACCAAGCAATGTGTTTCGCGGCACCGAGGGCGCTAAACGCTGTGTAGTATTGTTTGCTGTTTTGCAACGAGGAGGAGGGGGAACAAGACATGGAGGAGGAAAGGAAAAGGAGGGAAAGGAGGGGCTGAGAACGGAAGTGCACCTGGCCGCGGAGCGCGGCTGCATGGTAGATGGAGCCGTATGTACAAACCCCTCTCCCCGACCCTCCACCCCACGGTCGACCACGCCTGCTTCCTGGAGCCCTGTGTCGTAGCCACTGTGTACAGACTTTTGAGCCACCCACCCTGCAGACATTCGTCTGGCACCCTCTTCCCCGACCCTCCACCACGGCCGATCGCACATGCTTCCTGGATCCGCATCTCGTAGCTACTGTGTACACGTTCTAGAGCCACCCACCCTGCAGAAATCTGTCCGGCACCCCCCTCCCCGACCCTCCACCACGGCCGACTCCGCCTGCTGCATGGAGCCTTGTTCAGTAAACACTTTACACTGGCTCTAACGCCACGCACCCTGCAGAAATCCGCCCGGCACGCCAAACACGCGCCGAGCAGAGCAAGCAAAATATGTAATCTTGCTTGAAAGACGCTCCACACGTGCGACTAATCGCAATGAAAGTTGGATCATCAGACCTAGCCAGAGTCACTCTGGCTAGGATCATCAGCTGAGCAGCCGACATGCGAGTCGACAATGTTCAGCATGGAGGGATCACCCCCCATGATCTGGAACATGATCGACCCACGAACCCCGAAAGGAATATAGAACTGTAACACATGGCGGCGTTTTCAAAGACACCTGATTGGGTGACGGGCAAATGCAATGCTGAAGGTATCGATCTTGATGTACCGTGCCGAAATCTGTGCTGTGCTGCGCCGTGCTGGATTGCGATGTGCCATGGCGCGATTGTGCTCTATAGCCTCGTGGATCGAGTCCTCCTTTGCATCCGAGTCCTGACCGAACTGATCTGGATCTGAAGCTCGAGCTGCCTGAACACATAGTAGCTGCCCCAGAGCTAATGAACAGGGGAGCATGCCAGGAGGACGCGCCGCGAAACGTCCCAAGGGATGCGCCAGGCGACGTGCCAGGGGACGTGCCATGGGGTCGCACCGCGGGACGTGCCAAGAGGACGCGCTACGGAACGTGCCAATGGATGTGCCACGGGATGTGCCACGGGACGCGCCACGCGACGTGTCAGGGGGACTCGCCAAGGGACGCTCCACGGAACTTGCCAAGGAACGTGCCAAATTGCAATGCTGAAGGTATCGATCTTGCTGTACCGTGCCGGAATCTGTGCTGTGCTGCGCCGTGCTGGATTGCGATGTGCTATGGCGCGATTGTGCTCTATAGCCTCGTGGATCGAGTCCTCCTTTGCATCCGAGCCCTGACCGAACTGATCTGGATCTGAAGCTCGAGCTGCCTGAACACATAGTAGCTCCCCACAGGCCCCCGCTCGAGACATCCCCCAATTTTGCAAAACCAGCGTTTCGCTCGAGACATCCTCACCAAATTATGAACAACAAGCGTTTCGCTCGAGACATCCTGCAAAAATTCTAAGAAATCCTGGCAAAACAAACGAATTAGTCGAGACATCCTCGAAATTCCTGCGCGCGGGACGCGGCACGCGCGAGACATCCTTGGAATTCCTGCGAGCGGGACGTGAAAACAAACATTTCGCCTGAGACATCTCCTGAATTCTGGCCCTCCATGAAGCCCCCGCTCGAGACATCCCCAAATTTAGCAACACCAGCGTTTCGCTCGAGACATCCTCATCAAATTTTGAAAACACGCGTTTCGCTCGAGACATCCTGCCAAAATTCTAAGACATCCTGACAAAACAAGCGAATTAGTCGAGACATCCTCAAAATTCCTGCGCGCGGGACGCGGCACGCGCGAGACATCCTTGGAATCCCTGCGAGCGGGACACGAAAACACGCATTTCGCCTGAGACATCTTCTGAATTCTGGCACCCCACGACGAAGCCCCACCTCGAGACATCCACAAATTTTGCAAAACTAGCGTTTCGCTCGAGACATCCTCAACAAATTATGAAAATTACACTACACCCGCGCTCCCAGGGCCACGATCCCTCGTAAAGTACGCTACGTCAGCGCTCCCAGGGCCACGATCCCTCGTAAGGGCTCCTGGGCCCTCCTAGGTCTTCCTTGGACCTCTTGGGCCCTTCTGGGCTCTCCTGGAGCCTCCTGGAGCTTCTTCTAGGCCCTCCTTGGGCCTCCTGGTGCCTCTTGGAGCCTCCTGGGTTCTCCTGGGCCCTCCTGGGCTCTCCTGGGCCCTCCTGGGCTCTCCTGGGCTCTCCTGGAGCCTCCTGGGCCCTCCTGGGCGAAGTCAGGGTCCAAAAACACAAAGGATTTGCCACAGGGTCCAAAAACACAGGGGATTCGCTACATTTCTGGAATTCCGTGCCACCCCTCACGCAGATCCGCGGGGTCAGGGTCCCAAAACACATGGGATTTGCCACATTTCTGAAATTCCGTGCCACCCCTCACGCAGATCCGCGGGGTCAGGGTCAAAAAACACAGGGGATTTGCCACATTTCTGAAATTCGGCGCCACCCCTCATGTAGATCCGCGGGGTGGGTCCAAAAACACAGGGGATTTGCCATATTTCTGAAATTCGGTGCCACCCCTCACGCAGATCCGCGGGGTCTGGGTCCAAAAACATATGGGATTTTTGCTATTTCCGAACTTATGCAACTTCAAGAATCCAAAACTCCGTTCCCAGCGCCGTTCGGGAGGCCGTGGTACCTCGTTATTTATCGAGCGAACGCGTTTACCTCGTTTTTTATAGTTTAAAGTCGATGTCGGAAAAAAGTGGACTTCACCTGTGAAATATCGAGGTTTCCTTAAAGGCAGTAAAATTCCAAGAGCACGATCTGCGTGAGGGGTGGCGAAAAATGGCCAATTTTAATTCGCCGGCCCCCTTCGACCTCGTAATTTATCGCACAAGAAATTTGCCGGCCCCCTTCAAGTAAAAACCGGGGGTAAACCTACTAAAAGAGAACCCTGGGCCCGCGCCCTTTCCGGGAAAAAAGCCATGTCTATCCAGTGCCCCGCACCAGTAGCCTTGTGGTGATATGCGTGTGTGGCTGAAAGCCTCAGAGCCTGTATGAAAACCTCGACGTGCTCGATGGGCAGAGTGAAGAACAAGCCAGATCGCCTCTTTTCCCGTCCCCAAGAATCCTCGCCCTCCTTGTGAGCAGCATTCGTGACGTTCCACCTCACATTTGCCAAAGGCATTGGTTCCCTAAGCTTGAGGTCGAGGCGGGTCAATACGACAGCGTCGATGGACTTCTTGTCCTGCAGGACCAACTCGAGAACCTTTATGATACTGTCAACGATCAAAGAACTCAAACCGTCCTCGACATCACTGTCGAGATTCTGCTCGTCCCCGTGCTCGCCCTCGTCCCAAATACGCCGAGTCCATGATCCTGCTAGATGGCTTGAGAAGTTGTAGCGGGCCGGACGCAGCACGCGCACGAGGCGATCGTCGAGCTGCTGGCTAAGGAGAGCGTCCCCCCCCCCCCCCCCTGGTAGGTGTGGAGGTAAGTCTTCACGCTGGCCCCAGCTGCCTCCAAAGGCCCCACAAGCATCCCCCAATGGGTGTCAACGCTGGAGAAAAAGTCTGAGCAGATAAGCCTGCCATTCTGCGCCCCGTGCTTGAACCAAGTCTGGCGGTGGTGGTGGCCACGATAGGCAAGTGCAACGCGGGGTGGGGGCTTGCAGCTGGGGCAAGGGATCGCGTGCCGCCAACCAGCTGGATCCGCGGTCCTCCACACTTCAGCAATTTCTGCTGGGATTGTGAGATCGCGGCGGAGCACGAGGCCAAAGCAGCGCCAGGGCCAGACACCAAATAAGGCCGTCAGTGATAGAAGCGACGTCATGGAAGACGTGCTTCGGCTGAGTTCGGTACGTGGAACACTCCAAAGCTTGAGCTTGAACCCAAATTGCAAAGTATGGAATTAAAAACCACCTGGGTCATCTTGAGGGCCCCCGGGAACGTTATTCAGAGCGCTTGGAGTATCTTGGACCATGCGAGGGGGGCTTTCGGGATCCTCTTTGGGGCGTGTTGCAACGTTGTTGGACCATCTTGAACGACAGCGGTGGAAACCACCGCCTCCGCAAATTCACACAAACATGCTGGACCCACGCACCCGGAAAGGGATATAGACATGTGAAGCATGGAAACGTTTCGAAACACCTGGATTGGGCGATGGGCAGTAGCAGCGATGAATATATCGATGGTGATGGCACCGTGCCAAAAGCTGCACTGCGCTTTACCGTGCTGCGAAATGCTCGAAGAAACGAAACGCGAAACAGCCCACGAAACGCCCTACGAAGCAGCCCGCGACGTTCCCCAAGAAACACGCAACGAAGCACGCTAGGACACACTTGACGAAACACCACCCGAACAGCCACGAGACACCCCACGAATCACCCCACGAAGCACTCCACGAAACATCCCCCGAACCACCCCACGAAATAGACGTGCCAACAATTCGCGCTGTCCTGCGCCGCGTTGTGCCGTGCTGCCGAGCTCACATTCCGACTCAATTATGAAACGGGACGAACCGAGAGGGGGCGAATCCAAAGAAAGACGGAACGCACCGAGCAAAAACGGACCGAAACGCGGCACACCGAGACACGACGAACTGAGACAGGGCGAACCGAAGCAGTACCAACCGAGACGAGGTCCAAAATCACGCTGCGCCCCCGCTCCAGCTGTCACGACCCCTCATAAATTACGCTGCGTCCGCATTCCTAGGGGCACGAACCTTAACAATTCACACTGCGCACGCGCTCCAAGGGCCCCGGCCCCTCGTAGATTATTACACTGGGGTCGCGCTCCCAGGGCCCCGACCCCTCGTAGATTACGTTGCGCCCGCACTCCAAGGGCCACGATACTAAGTAATTTACGCTGCGTCCGCGCTCACAAGGCCACGATCCTTCGCAAATTACGCAGGGTCCGCGCTCCCACTGCCGCGATCCTTAGTAAATTGCACTGGGGTCGCGCTCCCAAGGCCACGATCCCTTGTAATGTACGCTGCGTCCGAGCTCACAAGGCCACGATCCTTTGCAAATTACGCAGGGTCCGCGCTCCCGCTGCCGCGATCCTTAGTGAATTACACTGGGGTCGCGCTCCCAGGGCCACGATCCCTTGTAATTTACGCTGCTTCCGCGCTCCCAAGGCCACGATCCCTTGTAAATTATTTTGGGGTCGCGCACCCAGGGCCCCGACCTCTTGTAAATTACGCTCCGCCCGCGCTCCCAGGGCCACGATCCCCCGTAATTGACGCTGCGCCCGAGCCCCCAGGGCCCCGATCTCTTGTATTTTACGCTGCGCCTGCGCTCCAAGGGCGACGATCCCTCGCGAATTACATTGCGTCCGAGCTCCGAAGGCCCAGATCCCTTGTATTTTACGCTGCGCCCGCGCTCCGAGGTCCCCGACCCCTTGCAAATTACGCGTGGTCTGCGCTCCAACCGCCACGATCCCCCGTAGATTACGCCGCGCCCGCGCCCCCAGGGCCTCCCGGGGCATGCTGGGGAGCCCAAGTCCTTCAAGTTTTGCGAAACAAGCGTTTCGCTAGATACGTCCTCGACATTTTCAAGATTGCACAGTTCACATCTGGAATTATCTAATCGTTCCATGCGACCTTAGGGATCGCAAATTGCAAGTGCGATGGCCCGCATGCCTGCGCAAAAAATATCAACACCCAGCCATGCACCTTTAAAGCGACAAATTCTTTATAAATAACGAATCGAAGAAGAGGGGAGCAGAGAACCTGCAGAAGTTTGCGACCGAGGCGTGCCAGACCCAGACGGTATCGGCCTGCTGCGTCTCGCCTTCGGCACCAATCTGGGTCGCCGTGCATATCCCTGTGTTATCTTGCTGCTCTGCTGCTCCAACGTAGCTCGTGCAGTGTCAGGCGCAAGATACCAGGACCGTCGTCCTGGAATATGATGCTGCACTTGGCTCGCAGGCTCGCCCCGCGGCAACGATGGAGGCGAAATACAAGCCACTTCAAACCTTGAGGGGGCCCACCATCACCTTCCCAGGCTACGGCGTCGGTGACCCACTGATCGAACTTCTCAAAGTCGTGCCACATGAAAACGTCACGCATAAAGATATCACATCCTGGAGCGTGCTCCTTTGTCTGAAAAAAGGGCCTCGAATGCTGGACTGCAAGACGTGATCGGGAAATCCCCATTATCTTCCTGCTGCGCGAAAGCATTGAACGACACGTGGATGTCAGCCCCGGTGGCCTCGGTGGCGTCTTCGATGTCCCGACTGAGGCCGCTCGATTCAGGCGAAGAGGATTCCGAGTCGGAGTCGTTGCATGTCTTTGCGAGGGAAGATTCAATGAAGTCCGACCTAACTCCAGAACGGGATTGGAGAACCTCTTCCCCTTCTTGCTCCTCCTCGATGCCAAGTACGCGGGCGCGATCCCCCCCCGCCCCCAAGCACGCGCGGGCAATCTGGACGCGGACAAGGAGTCCCGCTGCATCCCGAAGAGCCACGGAGATGAAGCCTGCGTGGCACTCCCGCTCGGCATCTTCTTCGGCAGCGCCGGCGATCAGTTCCGAAAGCCTAGCTCTTTCGCTTTCCGGCACGAGATCTGTGAACACCTTGCCCACTAAAGATTGCGGGTTACGTTTGTGCATCAGCAGGGGTCCGAGCACGCCCGCACCGCGACCAATCTCAAGCCGCGGCCCCAAGAAGACGCACTCATCGCACGTCCTAGAGAGAAGCCGCTCGATGACAGACAAACTCATTATGGCGTCCGCTTCGCCAGACTTCAACCTCGCAAAAACCCCAAATGTAACCTCCAGCATCCAACAGAAAGCAGCTTGCGTCCCGAACCTCCAAACGGCTTCCTCAAGGACGTCCAATCCGGAACATCTCGGCCAAAAGATTATAACAAAGCCAGCCAACAATAATGTATTCAATCTGGCGCTGCCACAAAGTAGCGCTCGTCCACCCTGGATGGTCAGGATCAAATACCACGTTGGTCGCGCAAGAACGCTTATTGGCAACCGGAGAAATAAGGTAAAACACGCACCGACTGAACGCAACATTTATCATATCTAACCGTGGCGACGATTTTGATTTTGGCGCCGCGACCACTAGCGTCATCGCAGAAATAGCCATGTGCAATGGGATCAAATTTCCGCACTGCAGCTATACTTGGTTCCAAAATCCACTCCTGTCCGACGTGGTGTCGTCCTCGACGGCTTCGATGCCAGATGCCATCGCGGCTAAAGTGAAAATCGCCATTGCGAAAATCGTAGCTCATTCCGGATGTTCTGGACATTCCTCTCCTTAGTACTCTGGCAGTGCAAGCACACACCCAGTAACGGAGAGCAGCGTAGTTCCCAAGCAACCTGGGCAGCCTGTACTTCATCATCATGACCAACGAGGAAACGAGCAAAACACAATGTACACTGCTTAACAAATCTTGAATCATCACGATCGCGGCGCCATCCGTTGCAGAACGTAACGCATGATGAGGGCACCGATCACCCATAGTGCTCTGTATGCACGTGTGTGGGGGTACCGAACGCGTATTGAATGCGAGTTGGCCTTGGCGCTTTGAAGACGACATGGCTTGAGCCAAAATGGCTACAGAAGACGTCCTCGATTTTTTGGCGCGGGGGGCGCACCATCCTCGAGCGGCCAAGCAAAAACTCAACATTTTCACGCTTTCCGCGCCGCGTTGGACTTCACCTTGTTTTTTATCAGGGAAAACGGGGGTCCGCGGACCCCGCTATTTATCGAGGATCCAAAATGGAGGGTCGACTTTTCTTGAGCGGGCACGCACAAAACGCACCTTCCGCGCCGAATTCGACTTCACCTTGTTTTCTATCGCGGAAGACAGGGGTCCGCGGACCCTGTTATTTATCGAGGATCCGAAGTGGGCGGTCGACTTTCCTTGAGCGGGCACGCGCGAAACGCATTGTGTACACGCCGAATTTGACTTCACCTAGTTTTTTATCGAGCGGGAATACCGCCGGCCCTACAGAAGTTGGCACCGGGGGGAATTACAAACTTGAAGAGAACCCTGGGCCGGTGCCCTTTCCTGGAAAAAGAGCATCAGTGAGTTTGGCCTCCCGGAAGCCCTTTTGGAGCCCTCTTGGGCTGTCTTGTGGGCCTTTATAGACAGGCGCGTTCCACTACCTGCAAAGTAGCTACTCGCAACTGGCCTGGGTCCGCCGTGGGGCATTGGCGCCCCCTCACGCGTGGGAGGGTTGTTTTTTTGCGGACGTTTGCGAGTAGGCACCTTGCGAGTAGCGGCACGCGCTCGGTGACTCCTGAGCCGTCTGGAGGACACCTTGGGGCCGTCTTCGCCGCCTGAAAGGCCACCCTGGGCAGGGCCATCGTGCCCTTGGAGGCCACCCTGGGGCGCCGTGGGGGGGCGGCGTGCGCCCCCCCCCCCCAAGCAGCGGGCGCGGCCCGGCAGCACTCCGAGAAGGGCCCGCGGGCCCCAAGGATCGGAATGGACTGCCGGGCGGGGGGGGGGGGTCGACTTGAAAGAGTGCGGCGGGCCTAGAGGTGGACACCAGCACCGATATCTGCGTGGTGCCTCCACCGAGGGAAGAAGATCCGGATCTCGGTGATGGTGGTAATATTCTGGCTTCCAAGGTGATCGAAATATTGCCACCAACGCCGGAATCTAGGATCATCTTCACCCTGTGGAGGCAACCCCCTGTGTTGGTGTTGGTGCTCATCTCCAGGCCTCCAAAAGGGGGCCCCCGGGGCAAAGGAATGCGTTTCCCCAGTGTATGAATGCGCACATACACGTAATTACAGGCGCACGCACAGCGACACAAGGGGCACGTGCGCGCCCCAAGCCCACACAAAACAAAAGAGTTACAAACGAACTCAATCACAACCTGGAGGTGGCATGTAGACCTGCCGTAGAAGCCAGAGTTCTCATTGGCAGCTGGAGAGTGGCCATGGAATTGTGGTAGACACGCGCATGATCCTCCACATCGTCTCACGCCCTCCCCCTGCTCCTCCAGTTCCTCGCCCTCCTACTCCTCCTCCTCCTCCTCCACCTCCTCCTCCTCCTCCTCCTGCTCCCTATTCCTCCTGCTCCTCTCCCGCTCCTCCCCCTGCCCTCTGTCTTCTCCCCACTCCACGCCCCTCCCCCCCCCCCTTCCCGCCCCCCTTCCTCTTCTCCCCCCCCCTCCAGGAGGCACCGCTGCCAACTGCCAGTGGCGCGGGACCCCGCGGACGCAGCGGCTGCCGCCGAGTCTACCGCCCCGGCGCGGGCCCGCTGGCGGACGGGGCGCCAGGCCCAGGCTGGGACGGCCAGGCCGTCGAGGGACCTCCTGACGGGCAGGCCTGGGCGGGGCCCATTGGCGCCTGCGGCGCCACAGACAGCGGCGCCGCCACTGCGCCCAGCCCTCGCGGAGCTCACCCTGCGCCCAGCCCAGCCCAGCCCCTCCCAGCCCTGGCGCGGGGCGCGCGACCGAGGGCGGTGGGCGGGCGGACCCGCGGACAGCGAGGCCGCCGAGCGGAGCCCTGTGCGCGCTGGAGTCTCCCGGCCCCACCGGCGTCCGGCCCATGTGCTTCCGCCGCGGGCGAGGCGCCCGATCCCATTCGTCGCGATTGTCAGAGCCTCGCGACGTGCCGGCGCGGCGTCGGGGGGCTGGCGCCTCGGCCGAAGCACCAACGATCGACCCGCAGATTGATGAGCACCGCGTTGCGGGGAAGCCCCCCAGAGAGAACTACCGGTACTCGTAACGAGGAGCTGGGCCTGCCCTGTAAAAGACCCGCCTTAAGCTCTCTGATTGTCGGTTTCGGAGGAGCCCCCCGATAACTACCACACTCGTAGCGGGGAGTTGAGCCTGCCCTGTAAGACCCGCCTGAAGCTCTCTGATTGTCGTCCACGAGTCCGCCGGGCAGGGCACAACGGCGACCTTGCGATCCTCATGACTGTCAGGATTTCCGCCCAGATGGGGTGTCACGGTTTCCTCCCGACGCTGGTATGGCCCAACAGTGAGAAGCCATAGTTATGAGGTCCTGCCTCTATCGAGCCTCGCTCCTTTGCCGGAAGCTGCGAGACCAACCCTTCTGACGGAAGCAGCTCCGCGCGAAGCAAACCAGCACGAGCGAGACCAACGGCACGACTCCGACCATCATCGCGGTAGGCTAAAGTCACCGCCGGGCCTGCTCCACGAACCGTGTGGCAAAATTCTGTCCTGCGAGCGTGGGCGAAGTTCGGCCCCCGCAGTCGGGCCGCTGAAATAAGGAACGGTTAGTAATGGACGGAAGCCCCTTTTTGGCCCCAACAGCACCAGCGTACACGAAGAGGGCTAGAAGAACAACCGCAGAATGACGTAAGGAATATCGAGCCCCTTTCGTATCCGAACTGTTCCTTATGTCATCGTCTTGACTGTAATTCGGCAGGACAGTCCCCAAGCGCTTCTGAACAAAAACATAGACGGACACATTGCTGACCATGGTATTGCCACCAACGACGCAGTCAGTAGCACCTCCGCGACGAGCACGACGGTGAGCAGCGCACGGTGCGAGCATCAACGCCGGGCTGGCCCACGCGAGCGGCAACACCACGCGCAGCACCACAAGGGCAGCGGCCATCATCCACCCCCAGCCGCTCCAGCACGGCGGACAGCAGCACGAACATGAACAGCAGCACCAGCGTTCCCAGCACGAGTGGCGCCAGCCGCACCATCACGCCGAGCTCGTTGCCAAGCAGTGCGCGCGCGAGCAGCAGCTCCGCCTTTCCGAACGCGGCTGCGACGCGCAGCGCCGCGCGCGGCAGCACCGGCGAGACGGGCAGCACGGTGCTGACCAGCAGGCGCGCCGTCGAGCAGCTCCGCGCGCGCTGCGCTCGCTGGGGCGCGCGGCCGGCGGCTGGAGCGGCGGCCGGACGGGGGCCTCGCGGGGTTCTCGCGGCACCGGGGCTGAGCAGCCCCCGCGCCGGGCCTGGCCGGGGGACGACGCGCGGGGGCGGTCGTCCGAACCGCGGCGGCCGGCCCAGCGTCTCTGGAGCCCAGCCGGAGAGCTGGCCGCAGGATGCCGGGGCCATCGCCGGGCCCAGGCCTGCGCCGCGCGCGAGGCGCGCGACGCTGAGGCTCCGCCCGTCAGCGACGTGGCTTGCCCGCGGCGCGGCGCGATCTCTCTCCTCTCTTTGCCTCTCCGCTGCGCAGACCCGCTTGCCCTTCTCGGTTTCGGTTGCACTTCGCAGCGAAGTCTGGGGTGGTCTCGACAGCGGCCAGGGAAGGCTCGCCCCGCGCCAGCGAACAGATCATCCTGAGAGAGTTGTTGATTCCGCCCTTGGCCGTCGCAGGGGCCTGCGCAGAGACCCCAAGCGAACGTCGGATATTTCCCCTGTCCGCCAAAGGGTATCCAACGCAGGTTCTACGCGAGATCTGTTGATCCTCCCTGCTTGCCACCAAGGGGGGTCATGCGGGTTCTAACGGAGATGTGCCGATCTCCCCTTGCTTGCCACCAGGAGTTGGAGGGGGCATGCATGTGTTCCCCTCTGCTGGGCACGGGGACTCTTACAAGGATGATTCATGTGATGCGCGTCTCCCCCCCGTGCTTGCCACAGGGCCAAAAGAGTGATCGCGAGGATCACGGGGGAGATTTGCTCAGCATCCCCTACCTAAATACCGCAGGTTTTCAAGACAGATTACTCATTTCACCCTACAGGGTGCCCAGGGGAAGCGTGATTGTTCCGCGTTGCTTACACGGCGGGGGGTCATGCAGTCTCTAAGAGAGTTTTCTTGATCCCCCCCTCTTGCCATCGAATGCATGCTGCGCGCGCGTCGCAAGCTTCTTGGACAAGTTGCCGTGCCGCCAGGCGGGGTTGATTGGGCCAGTCCACGGCGTGATATTTGGACATCTGGCACAAGCGCGCACCCGAAACATGATCGTCCCACGAACCCGGAAAGGAATATCGAACTGTAAGGCATGGCAACGTTTCAATGACTCCTGATTGGGCGACGGGCGAATACACTGCTGAATGTATCGATCTTGATGTACTGTGCCGAGGGCTGTGCTGTGCTGGGCCGTGCAGAACTGCGATGTGCCATGTCGCGATTGTGCTCTCTCTCTCTCTCTCTATATATATATATATCGCGTTGTGGATCGAGTCCTTCCTGGCATCCGAGTCCTGACCGAATTGATCTGGATCTTAAGCTCGAGCTGCCTGAGCAGATGGTAGCTGCCCCAGAACTAATCGACAGAGGAGACATGCCAGGAGGACGCGCCGCGGAACGTCCCAAGGGACGCGCCAGGCGACGTGCCAGGGGACGTGCCCTGGGCACGCACCGCGGGACGTGCCAAGGGGACGCGCTATGGAACGTGCCAATGGACGTGCCGCGGGACGTGCCAGGGGAGGCGCCGCGCGACGTGCCAGGGGGACTCGCCACGGGATGCGCCACGGAACGTGCCAAGGTGCAATATTGAGTGTATCGATCTTGATGTACTGTGCCGAGGGCTGTGCTGTGCTGGGCCGTGCTGAACTGCGATGTGCCATGTCGCGGTTGTGTTCTCTCTCTCTCTCTCTCTCTCTCTCTCTCTCTCTCTCTCTATATATATATACATATATACATATCGCGTTGTGGATCGAGTCCTTCCTGGCATCCGAGTCCTGACCGAACTGATCTGGATCTTAAGCTCGAGCTGCCTGAGCAGATGGTAGCTGCCCCAGAACCAATCAACCGAGGAGACATGCCAGGAGGACGCGCCGCGGAACGTCCCAAGGGACGCGCCAGGCGACGTGCCAGGGGACGTGCCCAGGGCACGCACCGCGGGACGTGCCAAGGGGACGCGCTATGGAACGTGCCAATGGACGTGCACCGCGCGACGTGCCAGGGGGACTCGCCACGAGACGCTCCGCGGAACGTGCCAGGCAGCATGCCAAACTGCAATGCTAAAGGTATCGATATTGATGTACCGTGCCGAGGGCTGTGCTGTGCCTGGGCGACCTGGACACGTGAAAACACGCGTTTCGCTCAACACGCTCTCAGCACATCGTCATGCTAGACATCCGCCTGGGCAACCTGGACACGTCCAAAACAAGCGTTTCGATCTAGACTTCCTCGACACATCCTCATGCTAGACATCCGTCTGGGCGACCTGGACAAGTGAAAACAAGCCTCTGGTTCGAGACATCCTCAACAAATCCTCATGCTAGATATCTGTCTGGGCAACCTGGAGGCGTGACACCAAGCGTCTCGCTCGAGACATCCTCAAGACCAGGGCACGGGAAAACAAGCATTTCACTTAAGAGATCCTCTGAATTCTAATCCCCAGGAGAAGACAATCTATAACACAAAACCAGCGTTTTGCTCGAGACATCCTCAACAAAGTATGAAAAAAACAGCGTTTCGCTAGGGACATTCTCAATTTTTACTTCGCCAGCCCTACGCGACCTCGTTATTTATCGCAAAAGAAATTCGCCAGCCCTACAGCCGTCAGATCCGGGGGTAAACTACTAAAAGAGAACCCTGGGCCTACGCCCTTTCTGGGAAAAATACAAGGCATTCAGGCTAAACTATGGTCGGAAACACTGTTTCGACAACGCTGGAACTTCGCCGGGTACGTCGCAAAGCTGCCTGCCGAGAGGTGGATATCTCGTGTTCTTGCATAGTCAGCTGTCGTAAAGAGTCCCACCAGCCCTTTGGGCGTGAGTGGTTTAGAGAGCTCTCTCTGTCCTCAACCCCCCAACCCCCCTTCTTCCCCTTCGGGGAGGGGTTTACCCCTCCCCCTACCCCCTCCCCCTGGGCCTGGAGAGGCGTCCCGCGGGTGGTCAGAGGGGTCTTTTTCGACTCCTGGGAGGGCCAAAAAACGACGACCCTCACGAGGATTCTGGCCCCGTCGGGGGGACCACGAAAAAATGCTCTCCTCTTCTCTGAAGCCAAAATCCTTGATTTTACTACGGTTTTGGCCCCATTTTGGCCGTCTGAGGGGCCAGCGCTGCTGCTCCTTGTTCTCCTAATTATTGATTTTACAAAGGTTTGGGGCTCATTTTGTCCTTCTGAGGGGGTAGCGCTCATTTGCGCTTCTCAGGAGGTCGCAAGAAGCCCCCATGAGGCCCCAAGATGCCCCCAGGAGGCTCCCAAGAGGCCTCCAAGAAGCCCCCAAGAGGCCCCCAAGAGGCCCCAAGAGGCCCCCAAGAGGCCCCCAAGAGGCCCCCAAGGGCCCCACGAGGCCCCCAAGAGGCACCCAAGAGGCCCCCAAGAGGCCCCCAAGAGGCCCCCACGAGGCTCCAAGAGGCCCCCAAGAGGCCCCACGAGGAGCCCGAACGACTCACACCAGGACGAGGGGCCCGAACGACTCACACCACGAAGAGCCCGAACGACTCACACCACAAGGAGGGGCCCGAACGACTCACACCAGGACGAGGCGCCCGAACGACTCACACCACGAGGAGCCCGAACGACTCACACCACGACGCGGGCCCCGAACGACTCACACCACGAGGAGCCCGAACGAGTCACACCAGGAGGAGGGGCCCGAACGACTCACACCAGGATGAGGGGCCCGAACAACTCACACCACGAGAAGCCCGAACGACTCACACCAGGACGAAGAGCCCGAACGACTCACACCACGAAGAGCCCGAACGACTCACACCAGGAAGAAGGGCCCGAACGACTCACACCAGGACGAGAAACCCCAAACGACTCAAATCACGAGGAGCGCTTTCTCTCCCTCCTCCTCCGCCTCGTCCTTCTCCCGCTCCCCCCACAAGGAGGATTCACAAGGAGGCGGGAGGAAGGAGGGACAGGGGAGATATACGGAGCCCAGCGGACACACGCCTGAAAAACACAACTGTAGACATGCTTCGCGAGAGCTGCTGCTGTGAGATGGGCTGGTGGGGATACGCGTAGCGTAAAGAATTCCCAGGGGAGACCGCAGACAACGTGGGGGTCCGATGCTTCTGCGACACGCACGGGATCGGCGATTGGAGAGTAGCAGCGAAGACGCAAATTCTTGGAAATGTATGACAAGAGATTTTCTCCACCACGTGAGCGCCTGCTGATTTTCACCCGCCTGTGCCCTAGGCGGCCGCCCCGTCGCGGGCATGCTGGATTAATCTTGACCTTGACCTTGCCGTTGAGTGCATCGCGCGGATTCTAAACTGCACTTGCCCAACCCCTCTGCCCTCTGCCTGCCGCAGGGGTCTCACCGAGGGATATCTGGAACATTCTGTGTTCCGCCTTGCCTTCCTCAACAATCGCATTGCCGACTCCTTCGTTCAGACTCGAACTCCCATCTGTCCGCCTCCTGCTTCAACGGCCGCATCTCCGATTCGTCCGACTTTGGCGGCCCTCTCTCCGACATCTGCCCCCCACCTGAGCTTGGTCGTCTCTCCGGCCCCGGCGCCCATCCCCCCGACTTCTGCTCCTACGTCCCCGACTCCAACCCCTGCCCTTCCGACCTCAGTCCCGACTCCGGCCGCTGCGCATCCGACGCCTGCTCCCATCTGTCAGCGGCCGTCTCTCCGACTCTTAGGGAGCCCACAAAGGACGTACGCGCCCAGCTATGTACATGAACACGGCCCCTCGATTCGCGAGACCGACCGCATGATACGAACATTTGAGCAATGCGTGCTCTCGAAACCAGCGTGGATTCATGTACATGTACGTCCTTCTTTCGCTCCTGAACTCTGGCTCCCACCATCTCTCCAACTGCTGGCTCCCGTGTCTCGGACTCTGGCGCCCACGGTCACCCCTCCGACGCTGGCCCCCCTCGGGCCCCCGCCTTCGAACGCGCGCGAAGGCGGCCAGCCTCGTTGGATGACTCTATGCTCAGAAAGGAGGTCGTGTCGCCGGCGCTCCAGCGCCCGCGCCCGGGCTCTCGCAAGGCCGCCCCCCCGGGCGACTGACCGGCGGCGCCTCGTCTCGCCTCGCTTTGCCCCGCCGCTTCGAGCGCCCGGACGTCCGCGCGGAAGCGGGCGTCTGCGGCGCAAGTGCGGAGCAGCGCTGAAGAATGGCGCGCAGTTCTGGGAACTCCGACTGTGAGTGCGGCAACGAACCAATAAGAGATAGACGGGTACGGGTACGTCTGCTGTAGCTCTCTATTCCATGCGTCCTGTAAGTCCTTTCCACGCCTGGTCTGCCCTTCTAATAGGTCAACTTCGCACGAGAAGGAGCTTCCCGCACTGTGATGCGCTACAGCGCGGGATGCATTGCTGCGTGGCTGCAGCATCACTAGAACAAACATTTCGAACTCCAATTCAGGCAATGATGTTGTTCTCTTTGTTTCATCCACTTTGCCGCAGTAAAGAAGATACTCACATCGCTCAACCCGCCAATGGCTCATCTCAAAATGAACTTTGACCAAAGCAGACCAAACAAACTCCATGCTGATACGGAGCCCCGAATTAGATTGCGTGACTCAGAGATGACGTTGCTGTCTTGCGTCCGCACTACGTTCGAGGCCAACTGTGGACAAGTCACTGCTAACGCGCCTCTAACGAACATGCCACACCCGGCAAGCTGTTTCAAATATGTTTGCCTGTGCTTGAACTCGTATACTCAAGATAGAGAAACCCGAGTGGAAACACTGGCTCGCGTCGCCGCCAGTGTTCCAAATAGATAGCCCGAGTGGCCTGCGCCTGCAAAAACGGTGTGGCTGACGCGTTGTACACGTTCAAGTTCAAGCCCTTCAGCACCACTGCGCACATCCACTGGAAATCTGCAGGGTCTGAATTCGGCACATGGCAATGGTCTAAGTTCGAAACCGCTGGTGATAACGCGGCGGTAGTTCGCAGGGCTGCACCATCTAGACAAAGCGCATGAGACGGTTCATTCTAAGGCCCATGCCACTGGACAAGCATATGATTCACGTGCGTTTCGTTGATCTCGTACGTATCGCGGTAGGACATGGTAAAGGTAGCAATCTGGCAGCTAGTGGTAAACAGTGCGGATGTACGTCTGCCATGCGCACTATCGAATGCAACTATGTGTGCTCGCGGAGAGGGATCTTCTTAAACATCAACAGAACATCAACGCCTGGCAATTCATCAACAACAATGCTTCCGACAACTTCGGGAACCATCCCCGTGCGAGCTGAACTTCTTGGCGAAGTTCGTAGCGAACATGATGGGTCATCAGATTCAACAAATCCTAACTCCATGCGACGCTGGCCACTCTGGATCAAAGCATTCATGTCTCTATCACTCTGGGAGGAGGATGCATGCGATGTGCACCTCGCCAATCCCGAAACAGCCTGAAACAATGCCGACGCCGACGCGTGCACAAACTTCCCGTGTGGGCCCAAACCAAAAGAAACAACCACACTTTTTGCTTGTGCAACGCTGGACTGCCAACGTAGCTTTCGTCTCACTACTAGACATGCCACGACTCGTCCTCATTTAAATGGAATCTGCAATTCCACCTGGCTGAACGGAGGGCCTCCGCACGAATGGAGCCAGTTGTGTCAACACCTCTCCGGCGAATAACAACACCAAGGGAAGTGCGTAAATCATGGGTCGGTCGCTGTTGACGTTCCTCTTGCTCGGTCTGCCACTCCACAGACTGCTGCGCATGTGTTACCTGTCCCCGCATTCCAAGCACTGCTGCAAAATATGCGTCTGGATATAGGTGGCCTGTACCAACAGGGAAGGACCGAACTAGCAGTTTCAGCACGGAGGTGTCAAACACCCAATGTTTTGTGCCATCCGGATTACTCGAAACGTCTCCACACCAGTGACTGCAATCAATGTCTGCCAGCAGTGCATGTCGGATATATTTCCGATTCGCTGCATCGGAGATCTTACGCACGTGATCAAGGCATCACTAGAACAGCGGCAGATGCGCTCATAGGCTGCAGCTGTTGAATCCACCTTGCATGGTCCACCCAATTTTCATCTACGACCTTGGAAGCGACCAGACTTGAGCTAAAACGGTTACGCCGTAAAGTCCTCTCTCTATCTTGACTGGGGCATCCATGCGGCGTCCCCCCACCCCCCTCCCCGATGTCGCCGGGTATTTGCGTGAAGGCGGGAAGAGAAGAGAGCGACGCAAAATCACCCCTCGCATCACTCAGGTCTTCCCGCCCTCCCTGAATGCAGAACCTGGTCAAGAGATTTCTCCCCCTCCCCCTCTTGCCGCAGAGGTCGCAACGCGGAATCCAAGGGGCAGTTGTTCATCTCATTTGTCTGCGGTAGGTGTCTCACCAAGGGTTGCCAGGGACATTGCATTCCACCCTGCCTGTTATACGGATCCTGGGCTCCGGGAAGCGTCATGATCTTGCCTATTCGGACCGAGGATACCAACCAAATAACCAATCAACCAACCGACCGACCAGGCAACCCACCAACAAACCAACCAACCGATTACCAACTGGCCAGCCGGTCATCCAATTGGCAAGCTGAAGAGCCCACCGATCAACCAGCCAGTCAGCCGGCCAACTGGCCAGCCAGCCCACTAGCCATTCAACCAACTAAGTAACCATCCAACCAGCCAGCCAACAAATCATCCCGCTCCTCTCCTGAATTCGCATGCTGAAGCTGCTGTGTCCGAAACAGCCGACATCCGCCAAAATGTCCGTCATCGGGCCACGGGCATTGTCAACGTATGTGAAATCCCCCAGAGCGAGCATGTAGACGCCCCCCATCCGACAACCTCTGTTGACCTTTCAGCGAGCCAACCAACCAGCCAATCAGCCGAGCCTCCTGTCAACCAGCGGACCAACCATTTGGCGAACCAACGATCGGGCCACGTGGCCATCCAATCTACCAATCAACCAATTTTTTGACCTACTGACACCCAGAAGCACGGGCCAACCAACCAGCCAAATCAGCCCGCCAACCGGCCAACCTATTCCCCACGACATCACCAACCAACCAACCAACCACCAACCACGACATCACCAGCCAACCTCAACCAACCGGCCAGCCGCCCAGCCAACCAACAATCCAGCCAGCCAACCTGGCTCGTCCTCCTGCCTTCTGTCCTCCACGTACCCCTTCCCAGCCCCTCCCCCCTCTTCCTGTCCTCCTCCTCCTCATCATCCTCCTCGGGGGAAATGCCCAAGAGGGCCCCGCCCCCGAGGGCGTCCAGACGCCCCGGGACGGCCCAAGAGTCTCCCGAGAGGCCCCCCAGATGCTCCCAGCGGGCTCCAGGAAGCATCTAAAACGCTCCCCAAATAATGCCAAGAACAGTTTCAAACATCATTGCGGCATGGTCTCCCCTCCCCCTCCCCCTCCCTCTCTGTGTCTCTGATTCCCGGCGGAGCCGGGTGAAATTCCGTGCCCGCCGGTGACTGACTAACTGACTGACTGATTGACTGACTGATTGACCGACTGAACGTCAGGAGGGTGCCTTGAAGAACACATTTCGAACCGCCCGCGGGCGCGCAACCGCAACTGGGCGACACAACCGCGACTGGGCGACACATTTCAACCCGCTCGCGGGCGCGCAACCGCAACCGCAAATGGGCGACACATTTCAACCCGCCCGCGGGCGCGCAACCGCAACCGCAAATGGGCGACACATTTCAAACCGCCCGCGGGCGCGCAATTGGAACCGCAACTGGGCGACACATTTCAACCCGCTCGCGGGCGCGCAACAGCAACAACAACTTGGGCGACACATTTCAACCCGCCCGCGGGCGCGCAACCGCAACTGGGCGACACATTTCACCCCGCCCGCGGGCGCGCAACCGCAACCGCAAATGGGCGACACACTTCAAACCGCCCGCGGGCGCGCAACCGGAACCGCAACTGGGCGACACATTTCAACTCGCTCGCGGGCGCGCAACTGCAACAACAACTTGGGCGACACATTTCAACCCGCCCGGGGGCGCGCAACCGCAACTGGGCCACACATTTCAATCCGCCCGCGGGCGCGCAGCCGCAACCGCAACTGGGCGCCACATTTCGACCCGCCCGCGGGCGCGCAACAGCAACCACAACTGGGCGACACATTTCGACACGCCCGCAGGCGCGCGACCGCAACCGCACCTGGGCGACACATTTCAACCCGCCCGCGGGCACGCAACCGCAACTGGGCGACACATTTCAACCCGCCCCGCGGGCGCGCAACCGCAGCCGCAACTGCGCGACACAGTTCGACCCGCCCGCGGGCGCGCAACCGTAACTGCAACTGGGCGACACATTCTCGACACGCCCGCGGGCGCGCAACCGCAACCGCAACTGGGCGACACATTTCAACCCGCCCGTGGGCGAGCAACCGCAACCGCAACCGCAACTGGGCGACACATTTCGACCCGCCCACGGGCGCGCAACAACAACCACTAATGGACGACGGATTCCAGACCGCTCGCGAGCGCGCAACCGCAACCGAACCTGGGCGACACATTTCAAACCCGCACGCGGGCGCGCAACCGAAACTGCGCGGCACATTTCGACCCGCCCGCGGGCGCGCAACCGCAACCGCAACTGCGCGACACATTTCGACCCGTTTGCGGGCGCGCAACTGCAACCGCAACTGGGCGACACATTTCAACCCGCCCGCGGGCGCGCAACCGCAACTGGGTGACAAATTTCAACCCGCCCACGGGCGCGCAACCGCAACCCCAACTGGGCGACACATTTCAACCCGCCCGCGGGCGCGGAACTGCAACCGAGCCGCTCACCTGCCGTCCTCCTCCAGGGAATCTGAGGCGGAGGAAGGTGGGAGGGAGGTGGGAGGGAGGGGGGGGGGAGGCGGAAGGGAGGAGGAAGTAGGGGGGAAGGGAGAGGAGACGGAGGGAGGGTAGAGAGCTCACAGTGATTTGGGGCGGACAATTTGTGCCCCCCCCCCCCGGTTCTGCGCGAGTGGATCTCCGCCAGGCTCCAGGCAGGCCCTGGATTCCTTATCCAAGGACTCCACGGTCTGCTAGCGGGACGGGTGGGTTAACCGCCCCCGACGGGGGAGACAAGGCTTTGACAGATGCGGCGCGTTGCGCCGCCTAGTTTCAAGTTGGGGGGGCGATGCCGCGGGGATCGATTGCGCGTTCACCCGCGCGCAAGCTGCCCGCGGATGTAGGTGCATCGGCGCCGTCTCATTCATGCAGCGCGCCACGTCATATTCATGATCTGGTGCAAGAGCAGGTGGAGGAGGATGGGGAGGAGGTAAGGGAGGATGTAAGGGGGGAGGAGGAGGAGAAGGAGGAGGAGAAGGAGCAGCAAGACGAGGAGGAGAACAAGGAGGAGGAGCAGCAGGACGAGGGGGTGGAGGAGGAGGACCAGGATGGCATGGCCAGGAGGAGGAGGAGGAGGAGGAGGAGGAGGAGGAGGACGAGGAGGAGGAGGAGGAGGAGGAGGAGGACGACGACGACGATGGTGAGGGGGATGCCAGGGTGGTGCCGCTTGAGAAGGTGCACGAGCAGGTGCTTGTTGCGGAGGATGGAGGAGGATGAGATGGTGGAGGTCAAGGAGGATATGGGCGTGGAGGTGGATGTCCTCCTCGCGGCCTCCGGGCGTGACCCGCGGTTCTCCGCCGGGACGCTGCAGCGGGGAATCCCCATTCCACGCTGCTGCCTCTGATTTGTTTTATCCTCTTCTCTTTTGTCTCTCTCTATTTCTCTCGTTCTGTTTGCGTGCGTGCGTGGGTGCGTGCGTGCGTGCGTGCGTGCGTGCGCGCGCGTGCGTGCGTGCGTGTGTGCGCGCGTGCGCGCGTGCGTGCGCGCGTGCGCGCGTGCGTGCGCGCGTGTGTGCGTGCGCGCGTGCGTGTGTGTGTGTGTGTGTGTGTGTGTGTGTGTGTGTGTGTGTGTGTGCGTGTGTGTGTGTGTGTGTGTGTGTGTGTGTGTGTGTGTGTGTGTGTGTGTGTGTGTGTGTGTGTGTGTGTGTGTGTGTGTGCGTGGGTATGTGTGTATATGTGTGTGTGCGTGTTTGTGTGTTTGTGTGTGTCTGTCTGTCTGTGTGTGTGCGTGTTGGGCTGCTGCATGCAGCCGCCGCGCAGGGGACCCGGGCCCGGTCTTGCCGCCCGCCACCCCACGCTGGCCCCGCTCCTCCTTGAGTGGTCTTCTACTCGCCGCACCCTGCGCGCATTCACCTGGGCGACGCGCGGCCCGCCAGCGTTGCGCTTCGTGCTCTTCGGCGGCTTCGTGATGTTCGACTTGCTGTACTCGTTTTGGTACCCGTACTGGGCCCAGCCGCCGATGGAACCCCTGCGCAGCAGCCGCCTCTGTCCCCGCCGGCAGGGCTGGCCGCGCCAGCTCGCTCACAGAGCGGCTGGGCCCCCGAGCATCCCTCGCCTTTTCCCCCTCCCCGCGGCCGCCCGCTCTTCCCTCCTCCCCTCCTCGTGCATGATGGCCAATTCGCTACAACGGTGCCCCCGTTCAATTAGCTTCGTCCGCCAGCGCAAACGACCCCTGCCCAACCGCCGACGCAAAGGGTGTGTGTGTGTGTGTGTGTGTGAGTGAGTGAGTGAGTGTGAGTGTGTTTGTGTGCGTGTGTGCGTGCGTGTGTATGTATGTGTGTGTGTGCGCGCGTGCGCGTGTGCGTGTGTGTGTGTGTGTTTGTGTGTGCGTGTGTGCGCCTATGCTTGTCTCTCTCTCTCTCTCTCTTTGTCTCTTCCCCGGGTCCTCCTTCGCTTTCTTCGTGTTCTGCGTCTGCACCTTCAGCTCCGCAAGCGCCGCCTCGAGCTGCGCCTCCGCGTCGGCCTGCTGCCACACAGGGAATTTGGGTTGAGTTTGAACTTTTGGCCCAGTCTTACCTGCACAAGACGAAAACTTTCGATCGAAGAAAGCGAAAAGAGAAAAACTGGCGGCGCGGAGCTGGCGGCTGCGATATGGGCGACTCGAATTGACATGCTTAAATATGAACTAGCGACCAGCCCGTGACCGCTCCGTAAAAAAAGGCGGCACAAACCTGCTGAGGGTTGCGCGAAAGATCTCTGACCGAACTCATACGGCGCGCTCCACTTTTGACATGCATCAGGCCTTTGTGTCATTATGCACGCCTCGTGTCCCAACGAAACCCAAATTCTGTCATTTCATGGACTGCACCGAACACGGCACGATGCAAAACGGCGACCAAAACATGCTGGGCCCACGAAACCGGAAAGGGATACAGACATGTGAAGCATGGAAACGTTTCGAGACACCAGGCAGGAACACTTACGAAGCAGCCCGCGACACACCGTAAGAAACATTCAACGAAGCATGCTAGGAAACACTTGACGAAACACCCAACGACCAGCCACGAAACACCCCACGAATCACCCGAAACAGCCCACGAAACACCCCACGAGACACTCCACGAAACATCCCACGAACCACCCCACGAAATATACGTGCCAACAATGCGCGCTGTCCTGCGCCGCGTTGTGCCGCGCTGCCGAACTCAAGTTCCGACTCAGTTATGAAACGGGACGAACTGCGAGGGGGCGAATCCAAAGAAAGACGGAACGCACCGAGCAAGGACGGACCGAGACGCGGCACACCGAGACACGACGAACTGAGACAGGACGAACCGAAACAATACCAACCGAGACGAAGTCCAAAATCACGCCGCGCCCCCGCTCCAGCTGTCACGGCCCCTCATAAGTTATAGCCGGAGTGCAGTATCCCCAAACAGGGTTTTTAAACCCACTGCGGTTTCCAGGGTCGAACGCGTGCCCGTCCAGTGCGGGCTGGCATGGCATGTTAGAAGATGATAACCTGATGTTTGCATATGAGATGTAAAACTTGCGTGACGCATGCCTATCAGGAAGCTAACGCTAGAGGGTGTCGTACTCTCTCGCACCTGGTCGACGAGTAAGCTGTCGGGTCGGCACTGTGATAGGCTCCGCCGCCATGCTGTGAACTCGGAAGCAGCTGTAAGAGGAAGCGGGGGAGGGCGCGGAAGCGGGGGCGCATGTCGTGATGGTTCCCCCAGGGATGATATCGAGATGTACGCGGCGCACGTCTCAAAAGAAAAATCGTGACGTCGGATGTCTGGGGAGGGCGGAAAGCAGGGCGCGCATGACGGATGCTGAGGCGGCAGAACCGACGACGGCGGGGACGGGCAGGCGGAGGCAGAGGCGCAGCAGCGGGAGGCGGGAGGCGGGAGGAGGGAGGAGGGAAGAGGAACCAGGCGGGAAGCGGGAAGAGGGAGCCGGGAGAAGGAATGAGAGAGGTTGTGATTGGAGCCCTTGTACTACGAAACGTCTCAGGCAGAACGGGCCAGACCATCTCGCGCGCAACATCCTCGAATTTCGCATTGTGAAGATGGCTCAAGCGAAACGGGCCGGACCACCTCGCGAGCGACATCTTGGAGCTCAGTATTGGAAGAATGTCTCAAACGAAACGGGCCGGACAACCTCTCGAAAACGTTCTGACAAGTCCACGTCACACTCGCTTCCCGTTAGGTCCTCTCCTGCAACTACCTTCCTTCTCCCTCCTCCTCCTCCTCCTCCTCCTCCTCCTCCTCCTCCTCCTCCTCCCCCCCCTCTTCCTGCCTGCTCCCTCATCCTCTTCATCTCGAACGGCATCTCGGAGCCCAGAGTTGCGAGGACGTCTCCAGCGTAGCGGGCTGGACCACCTCGCGCGCGGCATCTAGGACCCCAGAGTTGTGACGATGTCTCTGGCGAAGCGTGCTGCGAGGAAGTCTCAGGCGAAACGGGCTGGACCACCTCGAGCGCGGCGTCTCAGAGCTCCGAGTTGCGGGGGCCTCCTGGGGCCTCCTGGGGCCTCCTCCTGGGCCTCCTGTGGCCTCCTGGACTCCACCTGGGGATTCCTGAAGCCTCTTGGGGCTCCCAGGGGGGGATATCTAACATGTGGCCGCTTGGGCCCCTCAAAATGGGGGGGGGAGGGGAGGGGCACAAGAGCAGGAAAAATCAACGAATCGACACCGGATGTGTATTAATTTGACACGTTCTGATAGGGGGCCTCCTGGGGCCTCCTGGGAGCCTCCAGGGAATCTCCTGGGGACCCCTGGGGCCTGTCCTGGGCGTCCTGCGGCCTCCTGGAGCTCTCTGGCGCCTCCTGGGGCTCCCAGGGTCCCAGGGAGGATATGTAACATGTGGTCGTCTGGGCCCCCCGGCTGGACCACCTCTTGCGCGGCATCTGGGAGCTCAGAGTTGCGAGAATGTCTTGTGCGAAACAAGCAGGACCACCTTGCGCACGGCATCTCAGAGCTCAGAGTTGCGAGGATGTCTCAGGCGAGACGGGCCAGACCACCTCGCGCAGGGCATCTCAGGGCTCAGAGTTGCGAGGATGTCTCAGGCGAAACGGGCTGGACCACCTCTTGCGCGGCATCTCGGAGCCCAGAGTTTCGAGGATGTCTCAGGCGAAATGGGCTGGACCACATCTTGCGCGGCAGCTCAGAGCTCAGAGTTTCGAGGATGTCTCAGGCGAAATGGGCCAGACCACCTCGCGCGCGGCATCTCAGAGCTCAGAGTTTGGAGGACGTCTCAAACGAAACGGGCCGGACCACTTCTCGCGCGGCATCTCGGAATGCAAAAGTGCGAGGATGTCTCTGGCGAAACGGGCCGGACCACCTCTTGGGCGGCAGCTCGGGGCTCAAAGTTTGGAGGATGTCTCAAGCGAAACGGGCCAGACCACCTCTCGCGCGGCATCAGAGAGCGCAGAGTTGCGAGGATGTCAAACAAAACTAGCCGGACCACCTCGCGCACGGCATATCAGGGCTCAGAGTTGCGAGGATGTCGCAGGCGAAACGGGCTGGACCACCTCTTGCGCGGCATCTCGGAGCCCAGAGTTTCGAGGATGTCTCAGGCGAAATGGGCTGGACCACCTCTTGCGCGGCATTTCAGAACTCTGAGTTGCGAGAGTGTCTCAGGCGAAACGCGCCGGACCAACTCGCGCACGGCATCTCAGAGCTCAGAAATTTGAGGATGTCTCAGGCGATACGGACCGGACTACCTCTCGCGCGGCATCTGGGAGCTCAGAGTTTGGAGGATGTCTCTGGCGAAACGGGCCGGACCACCTCTCGCGCGGCACCTGGGAGCCACGATCCCTTGTAAATTACACTGCGTCCGAGCCCCCAGGGCCCCGATCCCTGGTATTTTACGCTGCGCCCGCGCTCCAAGGGCTACGATCCCTCGTACATTACATTGCGTCCGAGGTCCCAAGGCCCCGACCCCTCGTAAATTACGCTGCGCCCGCGCTCCGAGGGCCACGATCCCTCGCAAATTACACGTGGTCCTCGCTCCAAACGCCACGATCCCTCGTAGATTACGCTGCGTCCGCGCTCCCAGGGCCTCCTGGGGCATGCTGGGGCGCCCAGGTCCCTCAAGTTTTGTAAAACAAGCGTTTCGCTGGAGACATCCTTTATTTTTTTGGCGGGGGGCGCACCATCCTCGAGCGGGCCCGCAACGACTCAACATTTTCACGCTTTCCGCGACGCGTTGGACTTCATTTTGTTTTTTATAGCAGAAAACGAGGGTCCGCGGACCCCGCTATTTATCGAGGATCCGAGATGGGGGGTCGACTTTTCTCGAGCGGTCACGCGCGAAACGCACTTTGATTTATCGAGGATCCGGGGTGGAGGGTCGACTGTTCTCGAGCGGGCACGCGCGAAACTATTTGTTTCACGCCGAATTTGACTTTACCTAGTTTTCATCGAGCGGAAATTCGCCGGCCCTACAGAAGTTGGCACCTGGGGGAATCACCAACATGATCGACCCACGAACCCGGAAAGGAATATAGAAATGTAAGACATGGCAACGTTTCAAAGACACCTGATTGGGAGACCGATATATTCAGCATTGCATTTAATGCAATGCTGAATATATCGACCTTGATGTACCGGGCCGAATTCTGTGCTGTGCTGCGCCGTGCTGAACTGTGAACTGCGATGTGCCATGCCGCGATTGTGCGCTATAGTGTTGTGGATCGAGTCCTGCTTTGCATCCGAGTCCTGACCGAACTGATCTGGATCTTAAGCTCGAGCTTCCTGAGCACATAATAACTGCCCCAGAGCTAGTTCACAGAGGGGCATGCTAGGAAGACGCGCCGCGGAACGCTCCAAGGGACGCGCCAGGCGACGTGCCAGGGGACGTGCCATGGGGACGTGCCGCGAGACGTGCCAAGGGGACGCGCCGCGCGGCGTGCCAGGGAGACTCGCCACAGGACGCGCCACGGAACGTGTCAATGAACGTGCCAGGTTGCAATGCTGAGTGACGCAGCCCCCGCACTTCCAGGGCCACGATCCCTAGTAAATTACGCTGGATCCGCGCTCCCAGGGCCCCGAGCCCTCGTAAATTACGCAGGATTTGCGCTCCCAAAGCCGCGATCCCTCGTAAATTGTTTTGGGTTTGCGCTCCCAGAACCCTCTGGGCATCCTGGAGCGCCCAGGCCCGTCAAATTTTGCAAAACGAGCGTTTCGCTCGAGACATCCCCAGAATTTCTGCGCGCAGGACGCGCCATTCTCGAGCGGGCACGCACATTCATTTGTTGTGTCCCGGTCGGGGCTCCAGACCTCGGTTTTTCTCGAAGATTCTACTAATAATGCACCGCACCCATTTTAACAACGGAAAACGGAAGTCCGCGGACCCCGTTATCTATCGAGGATCCGAGCTGGGGGGCGCACTTTCCTCGAGCGGGCACGCGCGAAACGCATATTTTCCACGCCGGATCAAGCTTTACCTCATTTTTTATCGAACGGAAATCCGCCGACCTCCTTCAGGTCAAAACCGCGGGTAAACCAGCTAAAAAACAGCCCTGGGCCGGCGCCCTTTCCGGGAACTAAAAGATAACCCTGGGCCCGTGCCCTTTCCGGGAAACATGATCGACCCACGAACCCGAGAAGGAATATAAACATGTAACGCGTGGCAGCGTTTTCAAAGACACCTGATTGGGCGACGGGCAAATGCAAAGCTGAGTGTATCGATCTCGATGTACCCTGCCGAGGGCTGTGCTGTGCTGCACCGTGCTGATTTGCGATGTGCCATGCCGCGATTGTGCGCTATAGCGTCGTAGACCGAGCCCTCCTTGCATCCGAGTCCTGACCGAACTCTGTCTGAACACATAGTAGCTGCCCCAGAGCTAATTCACAGGGGGATATGCCAGGAGGACGCGCCGCGGACCATCCCAAGGGACGCGCCAGGCGACGTCCCAGGGAACGTGCCATGGGAGCGCACTGCGGGACGTGCCAAGGGGACGCGCTACGGAACGTGCCAATGGACGTGCCACACGACGTGCCAGGGGACGCGCCGCGCGACGTGCCAGGGGGACTCGCCACAGGACGCGCCACGGAACGTGCCAGGGAAGGTGCCAAGTTGCAATGCTGAGTGTATGGATCTTGATGTACCGCGCCGAAGGCTGTGCTGTGCTGCGCCGTGCTAAATTGCGATGTGCCATGCCGCGATTGTCCTCCATAGCGTTGTGAATCGAGTCCTCCTTTGCATCCGAGTCCTGACCGAACTGATTTTGATCTGAAGCTCGAGCTGCCTGAACACATAGCAGCTGCCCCAGAACTAATAGCTAATAATTGACAAGGGGACATGCCAGGAGGACTCACCGCGAAACGTCCCAAGGAACGCGCCAGGCGACGTGCCAGGGGACGTGCCATGGGGACGCACCGAGGCACGTGCCAAGGGGATGCGCTACGGAACGTGCCAATGGACGTGCCACACGACGTGCCAGGGGACGCGCCGCGCGACGTGGATCGAGTCCTCTGCCATGGCAATTGCCATGCCCTCTGGATCGCCGTGCTGAATTGCAATGTGCCATGCCGCGATTGTGCTCTATAGCGTCGTGGATCGAGTCCTCCTTTGCATCCGAGTCCTGACCGAACTGATCTGGACCTTAAGCTCGAGCTGCCTAAACACATAGAAGCTGCCCCAGAGCTAATTGACAGGGGGACATGCCAGGAGGACGCGCCGCGGACCGTCCCAAGGGACGCGCCAGGCGATGTGCCAGGGGACGTGCCATGGGGACGCACCGCGGCACGTGCCAAGGGGACGCGCTACGGAACGTGCCAATGGACGTGCCACACGACGTGCCAAGGAACGCGCCGCGCGACGTGCCAGGGGGACTCGCCAAAGGACGCGCTACGGAACGTGCCAGGGAACGTGCCAAGTTGCAAGGCTGAGTGCCTGGGCGACCTGGACACGTGAAAACAAGCGTATCTCTCGAGGCATTCTCAAGGCATCCTCATGCTAGGCATCCGCCTGAGCACCTGGACACGTGCAAACAAGCATCTCGATCGAGACTTCCACAACACATCCTCATGCTAGACATCCGCCTGGGCGACGCGGGCGCGTGAAACCAAGCGTCTCGCTCGAGACATCCTCAACAAATCCTGGCGCTAGGCCTCTGCCTGGGCAACCTGGAGGCGTGAAACCAAGCGTCTCGCTCGAGACATCCTCAAGACCTGGGCACGTGAAAACAAGTATTTCACTTGAGAGATCCTTTGAATTCAGGTCCCTGGGAGAGGACAATCTTTAAGACGAAACAAGCGTTTCGCTCGAGACATCCTCAACAAATTCTGAAAGACTAGCGTTTCGTTCGAGACATCCTCAAACATGATCGACCCACGAACCCGGAAAGGAATCTATGAATGTAAAGCATGGCAACGTTTCAAAAACACCTGGTTGGGCGACGGGCAAACGCAATGCTGAGTGTATCGATCTTGATGTACCGTGCCGAAGGCTGTGCGGTGCTGCGCCGTGCTGAACTGCGATGTGCCATGCCGCGATTGTGCTTTCTAGCGTCGTGGATCGAGTCCTCCTTTGCATCCGAGTCCTGACCGAAGCTCGAGCTGCCTGAGCACATAGCAGCTGCCCCAGAGCTAATTGACAGGAGGACCTGCCAGGAGGACGCGCTGCGGGACGTCGCAAAGGACGCGCCAGGCGACGTGCCAGGGGACGTGCCGTGGGGACGCACCGCGGGACGTGCCGAGGGGACGCGCTACGGAACGTGCCAATGGACGTGCCACGGGACGTGCCAGGGGACGCGCCGCGCGACGTGCCAGGGGGACTCGCCACGGGACGCGCCACGGAACGTGCCAAGTTGCAATGCTGAGTGTACCGATCTTGATGTACCGTGCCGAGGGCTGTGCGGTTCTGCGCCGTGCTGAACTGCGATGTGCCATGCCGCGATTGTGCTCTACAGCGTTGTGGATCGAGTCCTCCTTTGCATCCGAGTCCTGACCGATCTGATCTGGGTCGTAAGCTCGAGCTGCCTGAGCACATAGTAGCTGCCCCAGAGCTAATTGACAAGGGAACATGCCAGGAGGACGCGCCGCGGACCGTCTCAAGGGACGCGCCAGGCGACGTCCCAAGGAACGTGCCATGGGAACGCACTGCGGGACGTGCCAAGGGGACGCGCTACGGAACGTGCCAATGGACGTGCCACTGGACGCGCTCCCAGGGCCACGATCCCTTGTAAAGTACGCTGCGTCCGCGCTCCCAGGGCCACGATCCCTAGTAAATTACATTGGGGTCGCGCTCCCAGGGCCCCGACCCCTTGTAAATTACGCTGCGTCTGCGCTCCCAGGGCCACGATCCCTTGTAAATTACGCTGCGTCCGAGCCGCCAGGGCCCCGACCCCTCGTATTCTGCGCTGCGCCCGCGCTCCAAAGGCTACGATCTTTCGTACATTACATTGCGTCCGAGCTCCCAAGGCCCCGACCCCCTAGTAAATTACGCTGCGCCCGCGCTCCGAGGGCCACGATCCCTTGCAAATTATACGTGGTCCGCGCTCCCAACGCCACAATCCATCGTAGATTACGCCGCGTCCGCGCTCCCAGGGTCTCCAGCTGGGGCATGCTGGGGCGCCCAGGTCCTTTAAGTTTTGCCAAACAAGCGTTTCGCTCGAGACATCCTCGATGTTTTGGTGCGGGGGGCGCACCATCCTCGAACGGGCACGCGAAAACTCAACAAGATCGACCCACGAACCCGGAAAGGAATATAGAACTGTAAGGCATGGCGACGTTTCAAAGACACCTGATTGGGCGACGGGCAAATGTAAGACTGAGTGTATCGACCTTGATGTACCGTGCCGAGGGCTGTGCTGTGCTGTGCTACGCCGTGCTGAATTGCGATGTGCCATGCCGCGATTGTGCTCTATAGCGTCGTGGATCGAGTCCTCCTTTGCATCCGAGTCCTGACCGAACGGATCTAGATCTTAAGCTCGAGCTGCCTGAGCACATAGTAGCGTTGACACTTTCAAGTTCGACAGGGTGATCGCACATGGAACACTTTGCAGCATGCAACCCTGGCGCGGCTTCATCAGAAATCCAGATTCTATTCGCCGTCACCGTCTCGACTCGAACTAACTGCATTTGGAATGTAATCCCCAAGGAATCGATCTGTACCAGGGCCGCGCCCGTGCGGGAACGCTTACGGTCCGACAGTAAACTGAGGCGGCGGCGAACGATGGCAGAGTGGAACCTGTGCAGACATATGCTGGCCAAACTGACCGCTTTAGCCGAAGGGTGTGCTTCGCTCCCAGTTTCATCCGCCGCGCAACTATGATGCATAAGAAATGCAGGCGCCAGCAGATATATAATGACGCGCGGCAGCAAAAAACAACAACCACAACAACTAATCACCGTGCGCCAGACGGCGCATTGGCCACTCGTGGTCCTTAAGCGTTCTTTGGAATCGGAAGTGAAGCCGCAAAACTGCGCAAGGCGAAGGATGCCCTGTGTCTTGCTTACAAACAGAAGAAAAAAAGGGGGAGGAGGAGGACGGAGGGGGAGGAGACCCGGGCCCAAATGACTAATTGCGAAAGGGCTCGGCTCACCTTGTGATTCGCGCCGGGACATCTCTCCATGACTGATCCGCCCCTGCCAAGGCCAGAACTTGTTCGGTCCAATTCTGCCACCGCCGCAGCGGCGGCGGCGTGCAGCGGCACCATCACCACAGGCATGAGCAGACGTCGTAACTATTTTGCGGGACGCGCTCTGCGCCACTGTGCGAACCGCGTGCCCCCCGCCAGCGGGGAGAGGGGCACGAGACCGCTTCCACTCTAGATTGCGGGCAAGCCGCCCTGACAATCTTCACCCCGGCAAGCGACTCCGTTCAGCAAGCGCACGCGAGGATGGAATCGGACAGGGCACGTCGGACCAGCGAACGCCCAGGGCCTCTTCGCAAACTCCAATCCTGGGGGTCGGGGTGTTTTTTTTCCTCTCCGATGTCAGCACGCCAGCGGCAGCAGGAGCGTCGGGCGCCTCCGCACGCCCCTCGCTGCGGCGTGGCTGCAGGTCGGAGAGAGGGGGGGGACTGGCGTGGAGAGGGGCACGGAGCCAAGTCCGACTGGCACTCCGATGGCCACGCGCCAGCCGCTGGGGAGGTCGGGCTCCTCGCTGCGGTGCAATGTGGACGCCCGGAGTGGGTACGGAACAGATGGGTACAGTGCCCCCAAACAGCTGTTGTCCCAAACCAACAGCGTCCGCTGTCGGGCAGGCGGCCTCCTGTCTCACACGGACACAGGCCGCGGCGGCGCGGACAGCGGGTCCTGCTCAGAATGCGCACGGACTGCTGCTGGGCATTGTGCCCGTTCTTTCCGTACACATTTCGTGCGTGCCGATGCAAGGAGGGGGAGGGGCGGGGAGGGCGGCGGCGGGCCTGCTTGGATCTGGCAGCCTGCAGCTGCTCGGCCTGCGCCTGCGCCTCCCTGCGCAGCACGTCCACCTCGGCGGCCTGCTTGCGCAGCGCGTCCACCTCGGCGGCCTTCTCGGGGGGGGAATCCCCCCCCGCGCCCTCGCCCATCGCCAAGCAACTAGGGGGCACACAAAACAAGCAACTAGGCATGCCCGCCGCCGGCGCGCGGAGGATGGCACGCGCCACTTCTTTCACATCCTCCCCTCCCCTCCCCTCTCGTGGCGAATGCACTGGGGGGTAGCACAGGGGGGAATCAGCAAGTTCACGAAGCTTTTTTTTTCTTGTTTAAAAAAAGCAAGTTCACGAAGCTGGTCTTCCCAGCGTCCAATCTGCGCCAGGGGGCGGCCATCGGGGCCGAAAGAAAAGCTGCACGCAGCAGATTCCGTGCCCGCCCCTGTGCCAGATCCCCGCCTCCCGCCCGACCCCGAATCTCCGAGTGGCCCTCGTCGTCTGGTCTTCGGGCTAGACTTCGGGTCGAGAGGGGCCGCTCGGCACGAGTCGGGCACCCCTGGAACGCTGTCGACGAGGCGCAGCTGCTGGGAAGCACCCCGAGGCCGGAAGACCGCCGAGATCCGACCAGACCGTGCGCGACCACCTCGGACCTCGACCCCCTTGCCGCCCGACGCGGCTCCGACTCCTCGGGCGACAGGAAGGAGGCCCACCCGCGGAGGGCCCTCTGCCCCCCCTGGGCGGGCAGGCCTCCCCCTCCCCCATCCGCGGGGGGGGCCCTCGAGCCTCTGCCGGGCTCCCCCCGCATCCGCACGCCGGGGCCCCGCCGCCCGCGCGCGCCGCCAGGGGGGCCTCCAGACTTTTTCGGCCGCGGCACGGCAGAGGCGATCCGCTCGCGCGGTGAACAGCCCGGGTTACGGCGTTGCGACTTGCCCCGCGTGCAAGGAGAGGCGGGGGAATCTCCGAGAGCAGGCGGCCCTGGAGCGGGGCCGGAGACGGGGCCGTTCTGGAGAGAGCACCTTCGAGAACCGTGGCCGTTTTGGAGCGTTCCCAGCCCCCCCGCTCCAGGCCTCGCAACCTCCGAATAGACATTGTAAACCCTCCCTCTCGGGGGGGGGGGGCGCAGGAGCAATTTCGCCACCCCTCACAAGGATCGTGGCCTCCGAGGGGAGGGCTGTCAACGACTGCCCCCCCCTCCCGCCCCAAGGGGCCCCCAAGAGCCCCCCAAGAGGCCCCAGGGGAGCCCAATACGCCGCCAAGGAGCACCAAGACGCTCCCAAGAAGCCCCCAAGAAGCCCCCAAGACGGCACCAAGAGGCCCCCAATAGCGCTCCAGGGCCGGCGGAATGAGCGAAGCGACTAAATAAACATTGTAAACCCTCCCTCCCGGGGGGGGGCGCAGGAGCAAGATGAGGGGGGTGCGGACGCAGAGGAGGAGGAGGAGGAGGAG
>CAUYUJ010014210.1:252619-299588 GCA_963575745.1 Prorocentrum cordatum
GAGTGGACCTTTTTGTCACCCTGACAGGAAGGCCAAAGACCTGTCAGGGGCCAGCGACAAGGCCCCCCAAGGCAACAACAGCTAGCCGTCTTCAAACGCCAAGTCTGCGGCAACCCTTTGCTTTTTCCCGCAGCCTGGCCCCAAGCACTCGGGCTTCAGTTTCATTCAAACCGAACGCCTGCAGACAGTCTGGCATGAGGAGGAGGAGGAGGAGGAGGAGGGAGGAGAGGAGGAGAGGAGGAGGAGGAGAGAGGAGGAGGAGGCGGAGGAGGACGAGGAGGGAGGAGGAGGAGGAGGAGGAGGAGGAGGAGGAGGAGGAGGAGGAGGAGGAGGAGGAGGGAGGAGGAGGAGGAGGAGGAGGAGGAGGAGAGGAGGAGGAGGGAGAGGAGGAGGGGAGGAGGAGGAGAGGAGGAGGAGGCGGAGGAGGAGGAGGAGGAGGAGGAGGAGGAGGAGGAGGATCTTCCCTTTTCAGCTCAGGCAGGCCAGGGTGGGCGAGGCTCTTCGAGAGCTGCACGGCGTAAGGGCTTGCCGCCAGGGGATCTCCGATCCGCGGGCGGCCACGGACATCAACTGAAATTTCGGACTCATCCAGAGACAGAGGGAAAGCGAGGGGGGGAGGGAGGGAGCTTGAGCGAAACGTCAACGGAAGATCGCAGACGGGCGGCCAGCAACGCTTCCCAAGGAGCAACCCTGTTCAGAGAACGATGTATGCTCCCTTTTTCCAGCTCAGGCAGGCCAGGTGGCGAGGCTTCGAGACGCTGCAGGCGCAAGAGGCTGCCGCCAGGGGATCTCCGATCCGCGGGCGGCCACGGACATCAACTGAAATTTCGGACTCATCCAAAATGCTGCAAATTGCACAGCTAAACTGGCTACGCCGAGAATGCATCAATTATTATTCACGAGTCGGAAAGCGCTCGAGCAGCACGGCCAATCAGAGCGGAGAACTGCCCAGCCCGGGACCTGGCCTTCTCGTCCGCGTACGCTCTGGCGAGGATGTTGCAGAGCTTTCGAGGATATGCTTCCGCCAACTTGGTGCGGAACCTGCCCGACGCGTCTTTCCCGGACAGCTCCTGATGCCTCTGCCCAGTGAGGACACAGACGGGCCCCACACACCTGAACTTGGCCAAGGGCGCCAGGTCGAGGAGAAACGCAACGATCTTGGTGCTCTTCCTCCAGGGCGCCCCGAACCGGCAGTACTCGATCACCTGGGCCGTGACCTGCCGGCGTTGGAGCAGGGACAGCATTGGCGGCAGCTGCCGCGCGTAGCTCAGCGCGGGGTTCTCGAGGGACCAGGGGACGAAACACTGGCAGCACAGCACGCAGAAGGATATCGTGAGCCGCGCGTACAAGTTGCCCCACTTCACTTTCTGGAAGTCGGCGCCCCCGACGGGGAGACTGGGCAGGCCCCAGACGTGCTCCTGGGACCGGAGCCGCGGGGGGCCGTTGGGGCGGTCTCGTGCCCGCGAGAAGGTCTCGCAGGGAAAGCCAGCATGCAGGCCGCAGACGAGCCCCGCCCGTATCCAGCCCCGAATGAGGCGGGCGTTCCTGGGGTCGCGCAGGTCGTAGGCGGGGCCGTACAAGATGTCCCAACGCAAGGTGGGGACATTTCCCCGTTCCACGGCGTCGGACAGGTGGCCCGAGCCCGCGAACAGCTCGAGGAACACGGCGATGGTCGGCGCCCTCAGCGGCCCAAAGATGGCATCCGCCTCCCCCGCAGCACGGCGGGGAGCTCCCGAGCGGCCGCCGCGGCCGCCCGCTGCACGTCGGGCGGCAGGCGGCGCAGGAGGTCGGCCAGTCGCCCCCCGTGCTCGTAGCGGCGGAGGCTCCGAGCGGACCGCCACCGCCCGCGGCGCTGGATCTCCTCCAGCCGCCGGGCGCCGGTCGCGAAGTCGACGCTCGCCCCCGTGTGCCGGAAGCGGTAGGCGTCGAGCGGCCCGAGGGACCCCAGGCGCCAGGCTGCCGCGGCCTCGTCCAGGGCCCGGCGCAGGGCGCTGGGCGACAGATCCAGCAAGGGCCCCTCGCTGCGCTCCAGCCCCAGCTGCACCAGGGCGTCCGCGAGCGCCGCTTGCCGGTCGAGGTCGAGGACGATCGTCTGGTCGAACTCCTGGCTCTTGGACGGGGTCCGCATCTCGAACGGGTGGAGCAGGACCGATGTGGGGGTCCACTCGCGGGCTCCGCTGAAGGCCCCCGCCACCACGTCGCGGCCCCCTTGCAGGAATGGCTCTCCCGGGCGCAAGTACAGCTCCATCATCATGAGGATCGCCAGCGCGTGGGGTCTCAGCCCCTGGCAGATCATCCAGCACGCCAGCAGCGCCACCACGTCGTAGGGCAGGGGCAGGCGGCCCCCCGCTGGGGCAGCACGGCGCCAGCCTCGCAGGCACTGCCGACAGATGGGCATCCGCCCGCCCCCCAGCCTGCCGAGGCGGGGCTCGGCCCACTGCACCGACGCCAGGAGCTTCTCGCCCGCGCTCAACGAGCCGCCCTCCATGAACATGATCTCCATCAAGCCCGCGGTGGCGTTGTCCCACTCCTCCTCGGTGATCGGGTGGTCCCCGCGGGAGTTGCAGAACCTGCGCAGGGCGGCCAGGTAGAGAGAGTACTGGGCCTGCGTCTTCGCCGACACCGAGGCCCTCCGAAGCAAACTCATCTGGGCCTCTGGGGCCCGCGCCGCAGCCAGCCCGGCAGCGCGCTCCGCCCGCGCCCGCGCCGCTGCCGCCCGCGGGCCCCCAGCTTCCAGGGGGGCCAAGGCCGGGCGGGAGGCCGACCCCGAGCTGGGCGGCGGCGGCAGGCGGCCCGCGGGGGTCCTCGACCTGTCGGACCTGCCGCGCGCCAGCATCGCGGCCCTCGTCGGCGGCGGCCGCGAGCTCGCGCCGCAGGCCGGCAAGCGGGTCGCTCGGCGCCGGACGGCCGCGCGACGGCCCGTCCGCAGGGTTGAGCTCCGACGCGATCCAGCGCGACCGTAGGAGGCTGCCGGTCCCCAACAGCAGGGCGCCCAGTCGGCGGGTCACCGAGAGCATGCCATCGGAGGAGGACCGCCCCTTCGTGGCGGCCAGGGAGGCGGAGATCGAGTCCCCTATCACGAGCAGCCTCGAGCCCAAGTTGGCGACGGACCTCAGGAGGTGGCGAACCCCGTACAAAAGCGCCTCCGCTTCCAGGGCCGGCATAGACGTCGAGGGCCGTTTCCACCTCTGCCTCCCGCACACCCTCCAGGGGGCCCTCAAGAGGTCCAAGGGGACGTCCTCGAACGGCTTCCGGCGCCGGCGGTCGAACTCGCTTTCGGGTCGGTCGTGTCGAGACTGGGGCCGCACGAGCTCCATCAGGATCCGCCTGTCGGCCTCCCCTTCACCCCCGTGCAGCTGCGCAGCGGCCGCGGCGAAAGCGCGCTCACGGGGTGGCCGCCCCTCCCGGGCCGCCTCCCGAGCCCCAGCACGCTCCGAGTGACGGCAGGCCTCCTTGACCAGGGCCACCGGCGGTCGTCCCCGAACGGCCCCAAGGCCCCACGGCGACGCGTCCACCACGACGACGTCCGGACAGGTACCCGCTGAAGCGTTGACCCAGATGAGCGGGGCGATACGGTCCCAGATGTCGAGCTCCTTTCGTGCTGAGGCCCAGAGGGCCCGAGGCCCCCGGGCTGGGCATCTCCGCGCGGCCTCACAGAACCTGTAACAATATTTGAAGACGCTGAGCGACTCTCGCCTACACAGGCCGATGAAGCACAGATGGCCCAGGAGGCGCTCCAAGTCCCCTCCAGAGACCGAGGCCCGCGCCAAAAGACCCCGAATGGCGAGACGAGCCTTCCAGACACGCTCGGGGGTCGGGCGGAAGGTGCGCCGAAGGCAATCGATTTCCCACCCCAGCGCGACGGCCCGATCGCATGAGACAGACTCTTTATGCAGAGGCAGCCCGCGAGACTCGAGGGCACGAGACACTCCTGCCAAGCGCTCGCGGACAACCGCTTCGCTCGTCGAAATCACAACATAGTTATCAACGTACTGCGCGCGAGGGGAGGAGGCGAGGGGAGGCGGAGGGGAGCCGTCCGCGAGCCGGGCTGCAGCAGGGGATCCTCCCTCCTCGGCCGCCCGCTCGTGGATCGCCTGGCACCACCAGAGGGCCCAGGACCAGCCCATGGGCAGGGCTCGCATCCGAGGGGTGACCCAGGTCCCCGGGGACACCCGGACTCCCTGGACATGAGAGATGCCCGCCCACGAGGCCCGAATTTTACGCAGCCCGAAAAACTGGCGGAGCCCCTCCGGGAGCTCCATGTGATAGACAGCGTCTTTTATATCGACCTGGCCGATAAACGCGGGCTGACCGAAGGATTCGTCGTCATGCACCTGGGCGAGGGTATCGCCAGACACTAAGCTGACAGGGGCGGGCGGCTCGAAATGCTGATTAGACCGTCGACGGTCGACGACCAGGCGCTGCTTGCCGCGCCCCTTCTTTACAAAGAAGCAATCCACCACCTCGGTAGCTCGCTCGAGCGTCAACTCGGCTACGCCAGCCTCGACCAATCGCTGAATGAATTCGCCGTACAGAGAGGGGGGGTGGAGGCGAGGGTCACCGTAGGGCCGAAGGGGGCCCGAGTCCTTTAATTTCGTTCGAGCCACGTCGGTGGGCAAAACTTGCGACTCAGCAAAGCGTGCAACAGTGCTTTCCCCGCCGGATCCCCAGAGCCGAGCGAGCGGAGTCGGGGCAGACCCAGCTGCCGGGAGGGACACGCGGGAGGCTTCATAGCCCACGGGGCCCCCCCCTGCGTCGTAGGGGAGGCCGAGGCGCAGCGCCTGGAGGGCTGCCGCCTGCGAAAGATCATCCGGGGGAGGCCCCAGGAAAGAGACAGAGGATTCAACATGCTCGAGCATATGCTGCTGCCCGAGGCTCAGATCAGCAGGTACAGGTACCCCATCACGGCGGCCGTATATCGTGTTGAGACCCTCCAAGCACCGAAGAACGTCGGCGTGACGACGCTGCCGACGGCCGACTCTCTGCCGGCAACCTCGCGAGAGCCCAGGTGCAGGTGGCCCCGACGAGGTGAGCAGCTCCGTGGGGAAAGGCAGCAGATCCCTTCCCACGTTCCTGCCAAAATCTCCCGGCGGCGCGACGGCGTGCCGAGCATCCCCAGTCATGTTGGGATCCCCCCCACCAGACCTGAGGGACGTCTGGGGGGGGCGGTCGAGCATCACCCCTGGTCCTTCCCCTGGCCCTGCCTCCGCCGGCCCAGCGACTCCCGGGCCTCGCGCGCCTTCAGGAGGCTCTTGGCCAGCGAGGCGTCGCGCTCCAGCTCCTGCTTGGCGCTCTCGAGGAGCGCGGGCGACACCATGAGCCTCGACTCGGCCCGGGCGGTGGCGCCGAAGGCGGCCTGCTCGTCGGCGGTGAGCCTTCCCCCGGAAGAGCCCGCCGTCCTCTCGCGCAACTTGTCGCTGTAGCAATACTCGATCGTCTGGAGCCGGCGGAACATCATCTCCACCGACAGGATGTTGGACGCGTCCACCTGATCATGCTGGAGCAACGCCTTCAAGTAGCTGATCACGCTGGCGTACTCCTCCATGCCCCACTGGGTGTCCTGCAGGCCGCACAGCTTCTTGAAGTGCTCGAAGTGGGACTCGAGCGAGCGCCCCTCGCCCGCAAGGTGCTCGAGGCACCACATGGTCGTCCTCGGCGCGATGAAGTCGGGGAGGTGCTCCTGGCGGCAGCTCTCGACGAGGTTCTCGAGCGTCCGGAAGGGCCTGCCCGCGCGATCGAGGCGGACCGGCAGCAGGCGACAGTCGGGCGCCACCGCCCGGTCGGCGAAGTCCGACTCGTCACCGATGGCCACCCACTCGACGAAGAGAGACGACCCGTCTGCGAGCAGGACGACTCCGCGGGCGGGAGTGCCCGCCCCAGCGAAGCCCGCTGGAGGGATGATCACATCGCCGTAGTGGTACCCCCTCCACTCCTGGGCGACGCGCCAGTTCCCCACAGGGGCGGGGGCGGCGTCGCCAGCGCCTCCCGCCAGCACCAGGGGTCGGGCCCCCCCGACCACGGCCGCCGCGAGCGCTGCTCCCGCGGGCGCCGGCGCTCCGCCCGCCTCCCCGCCGCCCGCGGCCGGCGCAGCCCCCGCGGCCGCACCTCCTCGGCGCATCACCCCGCCCGGCAGGGGCGCGGGTGCCGGGGCGACGGGCGCCGCGGCGGGCGGCGGGCCCCCCGCTGGCACCACGACCCCCTCCGCCCGGCGGCCCGGCGGCGGGGGCCCCCGCGGCAGGGGCGGGCCCGACGGCGGCAGCCGGCGCCCCCGGCGCAGCCCAGGGCCACGCCTCGAAGACGGGCGCCGGCACGGCCACGCCCGGGTGGCGCCGAGCAAAGCAGCGCCGAGCCTCGGCCTGGGCGTCGGGGAGCCAGGCCGCCACCTCCGCCGCGGTCGGGGGGCTCGCGAAGCGGTAGGCCCGCACGACGCCCGGTGGCCTGGGGGCCAGGGCGGGCGCCCACCTCACCGCGCTGATGTCGGCCGACGTCCCGTCCACCACCTCGCACTGTACCTGGTGGTCCGGCGATACCAAGATCGCGTCACTCGGACAGGACACCACCCGACCCAAGTTCCAGCGCTGGTGCCACAGGGGCGCCCCCGGGACTGCATACAGGAGGTACGCCACCTGGTCCACTCCGTCCAGCGCGGGCACGGCGCCGGCGGCAGCAGCAGCCATCGCTCCACCTCCCAAGGTCGCCGAGCGCGATGCCGATCACGAGCGACGCCACGGTCGTCCCCCAGGCCGCTGCCACCGTCGGGGCCGCGGGCGCCGCGGGGGCGCGAACCCGCTCCTGCAGCGGGCACTGGGGAGCCGGCGCCCCTGGGCAGGCCGGGCAGGGCGGCACCGCGGGGCAGGCGCAATGGCAGTCCGGGCACTCCAGCGCCGGGCACGGCGGCGGCGGGGGTGCCCGACTCAACCAGGAGGCCACGCCGTGCGATAGCTGGGTGAGGGCTCCGACCGCCCACGGAGGCACCATGCCCCCGTGGGGAAAAGCTTGAGCGAAACGTCAACGGAAGATCGCAGACGGGCGGCCAGCAACGCTTCCCAAGGAGCAACCCTGTTCAGAGAACGATTTAGGAGGGGGAGGAGGAGGAGGAGGAGGAGGAGGAGGAGGAGGAGGAGGAGGAGGAAGAGGAAGAGGAGGAGATGGAGGAGGAGGAGGAAAAGGAGGAGGAGGAGGAGGAGGAGGAGGAGGAGGAGGAGGGGAGAGGAGGAGAAGGAGGAGGAGAAGGAGGAAGAGAAGCAGGAGGAGGAGGAAGAAGAGGACCAGGAGAAGAAGGAGGAGGCTCGACTTGGGTCGTTCCTAAAGGCTGGTGCAACACTTGGTCCTCCAAATAAAGTCAGGTCCCGCAGAGGCTGATGAGGCTGCTGGATCGCCAGTCGGCCCGAATCGACCACTCTGAATCGGTCCCCGACCGTCAGACCGAGGACCTTCAGCACTTCGTCCCGCCCGCCCACCTCCGCCCCTTTCCACGTCGGACGCGTCTGGCCGACCGCGCTGGAGGGGCTGCAGCGGCCCGGGCCTGCTCGAGCAGGCTTGCTCTCGCCGCTGGCAGCACACCCTGGTGGCAACTTAAACGAAAACACTCCGCCGTGAAAGATAGAATCGGTGAAACTAGGACTCGGTTAAACTAGATCCGCAATCTAGGTGTCCGACTTCCGCATTTCCTAAAGCATACTTCAATATGAGACTGGTTTCCTTCCGCCCCAACATACGCGTGCATCTGGTAGTGTGGCGGTCGGCTCGGCTGCGCTGACTTTGCTCTGATTGGGGCCCATACATACGCGATCATTCTAGCGTGAGTCTGCACGGTCAGACCAATCCAGATCTATCCAGGGTCAGTCTGGAATCAGCTGACTGACCCCAGACTGACCCCAGACTGACCCCGGACTGACCCTGGACTGACCCCGGACCGGCCCCGGACGGACCCCGGACTGACCCCGGACTGACCCCGGACGGACTGACTCAGGACGGACCCCGGACCGGCCCCGGACGGACCACGGTCTGACCCCGGACTGACCCCGGACGGACTGACCCCGGACTGACCCTGGACTGGACTGACCCCGCACTTACCCCGGACTGACCCTGGACTGAACCCAGACTACAATGGCAACAACAACATAATCTCAGCAACGCTCCTGGGGACACACGCTTAATATTCAGGCCCCGGCTCGGTAAAATTAGACTCGGTAAAAATAGATCTCGGCTAAACTAGGTCGGAATCTGGTATCAAGTTTAAACGAGTCTACCCCCGATCTGTAATGGGGGAACTCACCATTGCAGATCCGTCGAAACTGGTCCTGAGTGCCTTTCCCGACACGGCCATGACACACGGAGGCAGCCGACGACGTTAACTTACCGTCAGAGCTCGCTGCACCGCGCCGACAGCAGAACCAAAGGACCAAAGAAGCTTGACCTTCGGAGTGGCGCCCTCAACTTCACACTGCAGTGAAAGGCGCCGCTGCCATCTAAACCTGAGCCCAGGGTAGTCCTCCCACCCAGGCCCCACTCCCAGGCCCAGCTCCTCCGCCCCAAACCCCCAGGATCCTCGGGCGGCTCCTGGCTGGGGCTCGTTGGGCTGTCGGTGGGCGGCGCCCGGGTCGGGGCGGCCCGGCGCTTCGCCGGGTAGCATTCCATGAGACCCTCGTGGTCCTGGCCATCAGCCTGGATGTGCGCCTCTGCGGCCCACGCCGCAGCCTCGCGCGCGCACAGCTCCAGGCCTCGCCGTGGCTGGTAGCCAGTTGGGTCCACACCGTGAGCTGCAGCATCTCTCTTAGCATATTCGTCCGCCAAACCATTGGCTGCAAACTCCCATTCCGTGGTCTGTCCTGCATCAGCGTCTGCAAGCGTGTACTGGGTTCTAATATTGTGCATGCGGATGTCGGTACGCATGTTGATAGCATGGTCCTCGGCATCCCTCGCTGTTCGTCGAGGTGCTACAGCAATCGGGACGGGCCCGCATGCCGCTGCCACAAGCCTACCGAACCGATCTACCTGCACGACCGCCCAGCCCGCTCGAATCGTGGAACCTGCGGCAAATTTGTAGAAGAAATGCGCGCGGCACTAAAGCGAGAACCACAGTTTGAACAAGAACCGATCTCCATCCCTGAAGCTGTCGCAAACGTGTACAACGAATTTGTGTGGCGCTGAGGCGAGAGCCGCATTTTGAAAACAACCCACCGCCCATCCTTGAAGCTAATGCAAACGTGTAAAGAATGGTGCGCGGCGTTAGCGCGAAAACAACATATTCAAAACGAACCGCCCCCCACCCGTAAAGTGTCTAGAAACTTTCAAGACGAATGTGCGCGGCGCCGACTGGAGACCCCACAGTTTGAACACGGCCCGCCCTCCATTCGTGAGAGTCGTGCACAACTTTCAAACCGAACGTGCGAAACGCGCAAGCGAGAGCCACATTTTGAAAACCGCCCGCCCTCCACCCGTGAATATTTTACAAATGCACGCGGCGCTACAAGCGAAAATAACATGTTGAAGACCACCCGCCCTCCATCCGTGAATTGCTGGCAAATTGTCAGCCTCAGGATCATACTTGGTGAGGACGTCTCGAGCGAAACGCCCAGGCCCGCCCGACCGACGCGCCTCGGGGCACGACAGGGAGGAACTGCGCACGAGGACGCGGATGGTGGAGCAGGAGGAGGAGGAGGAGGAGGAGGAGCAGGAGGAGGAGGAGGAGGAGGACGAGGACGAGGAGGAGGAGGAGGAGGAGGAGGAAGAGGACGAGGAGGAAACGCAGGAGTGGGGGAGGGCACAGGAGCACGAGGGAGACGCGAAGGCGGAGGGCGAGGCCGAGTCCGTCGCCTGCGCGGCCTTCGCCTCGGAGGCCGTGGAGTCGGCCTTCGCCTCCGCGTTCAGCTCGGCCTGCGCCCGCATCGCGGCGGGCCGCGCGCCGTCCTCTCCCCCCTCCCTCCTCGTGACAGGAGGAGGAGGTGCGATCATCCCAACCCCGCGTGTTCTCCCCTGAGCAGGCGCCGCAGCCCCGCCTGCCTCTGGGCCAGCACCTTGGCCCGCGCCTTGAGGAGGTTGGCCACGCTCAGCCTCCGACCTGAATTCCTTACCTTGTTGTAAGTGTGAAATAGCAAATCGATGGCAATGGCACAACTCGCATGTGCATGAATGGGGCCAGCAAAAAACAGAGGGCACAGCTTCCTCTCACTTCCCCAATCAGAATAATCATGAGGCAAGAGAGGGAGCAGAGCGGACACAACAGGCGAGATGACAGGACAAGGTAGATAGTGGAGGACGTCATCTCCTCCAACACAGCTACATCCGAATTTGCACCTGTCGGGCCCCTGGTGGTATCTGCGGGTGGTACACCAAGCGTTGCACATAGTTTTGATCAAACTACTCATCACAATTCCCGGGAGCATTTGCCCTGGACGACCAACTCTAATCATCAGCAAGGTGCTCATTTCTTGTCGGACCGCCTCATGCCCACAGAAATACTGCAACCTCGGAATCAATGCCTTACACGCGGAGTCTGGAGGGTCACTTTTTTCAATCGCACGTAGCACAGCAGCCGGGAAGTTACGTTTGTCTGGATCATCGGGAACATCGGGGATTCTATCCAGCAACTCACAAACACGGTTCAACTGGTACAGCGGGCTCTGGAGGAACAAATCAGAGAACTGGTGTGCAATCAGGAAGTCGTCAGACTCAATCAAGTCTTTGTGCTGCTGAATCAGCTTGGGGAACATCTCATTTTTTTCGCGGTCCGATATCTGGCCGCCATGCACAGTTGCCGCAGTTGCGGCAGATGGAGCTTGACGCCAATCGCCTCAATATCAAAGAAGACAGCTCGGGGGACAGCATGCCGTGGCCCGTTCACGAGCAACTGCAGACATTCATCCTCCAGACGGAACAGTGCGGGAGGCGGCTCAAAGTACTGGGCGACGAATTGCGTGACAGGCAGAGCGAGGGACTTGTAGCTCAAAATCGTCTCGACTAGCCCCAATCCCAGCCCACGTATTTCTCTGACCCTCCTCACATACTTCACCATCGGATCCCTCCAGCTCACTTCCCCTCCACCACGGCCCAAGAAAATCCCAAGATATTTCCCACACGTCCGAATGCATATTCCCCCCAAATCAACACCCATCTCATCGAACCGATCCCGAACATATGACTCCTGAAACTCTTCCATAAATGCAACCACGGTCTTCTTGCTATTCAGTTGCAATCCCGTCGCCAAGGCGCACTGGTTCATAACCACCAGCACATTCGGAACAGTCTCGAACAGGTCACACGAGCCATGCATCAGGTCGTCCGCGAATCCACACAGACAAGACTCTGGCTCAGGCAACGCACAAACGAGGGCACGAACGATGGGGTCCAGCGAGAGCGCGAAGATCGACCCCGAGGCGGGACACCCCTGCTTAATCCCAGACTCAATCTCGAAGCCAGGAAAACGTTGACCTCCCAGGGCGATGGACGCTCGAATACCCGAATACAGGAACCTCAAGGCCCGTATGATACAACTCGGCACTCCCATAGTTTCCAGGATCCACCAGATCCACCCATGGTTGAGGGACGGAAACGCGGCCCGAATATCGAGAAGGATGCAACCCGACGCCCTATGGCCAGACACACAGCACCACATCGCGAGCTTAGACGCAGCCTCGAGAACATTGTCGTTCAAAAATCTGCGCAGCACAAACCCGCGCTGCGGACTCGCACACGAAATCGACGCCTGTCTCGCCAACCCCCAGTTGATCCACCCGCATATCGGCCGAGTCTCAGGTGGACTCGAGATCAACTCGTCCACAGACTCAGGCACCTCCCCCTTCGGGATAAATACTGCAAGGCACAGATTAAACTCGTCGTCCTCCGCCTCGCCCCTGAGGAGCGATAGATAGGCTTCGTACAGCACTTCAGCTCCGAGATCCCCAGCGGCCGAGTAACAACTGAAAGGGGCCCCATCAGGACCAGGCGCCGAATCACGAAAGCGTCTAAGCCCCAGTTTGAATTGCTCGAACGAGGCTTCCCAAATCACATTTTCCGAGGCTCTTTGAACGAAACGTTGGAAGGGCAGTTGATTAACTCGCTCTCTAGCTTAGTTGGAATGAACCATCCCCCAATGATCAGCAAGTAGCGCAGCACACCCGGCCTGGGTGCCAGGAACAGTGCCGTCAGGAGCCTCCACTCCTGCTAGCACCAATCTTCGATTACGAGCCTTCCAAGCTTGAATGTGCCTCTGGATCTGCTGCGCTTTCTTTACTTTGTACTCATGCGAAAGCGACGGCGACGCGAACAAATCCTTCACCTCCTCGTCTAACACCGATTCCGAAACCGCCCTCACCCTCTCCATAAACCCTCCGTAGTCAACCCACCACCCGACCACCTCGTCCACATACTTCGACATCTCTGGCACAGCGCGCACAGCCTTGCGGACGATAAAAGTATTGTTCTGCGTCATTGCGCGCAGGACCGCAAAGAACCAAGAGAGAAGCTCAGCTGCTGATTCAGGACCCGATACGGACAGACCAGCTTTGACGCGACGAGCAGCTTCGTGAAACACCTCCGTCAGACCTCGAAGCCGAGTAAAAGCTGACGACAGAGGGGGCAGATCCTCCGAAAGATCCAGAACAGCTTCCGAGAACTGAGGCTTACCAGTAACCCAAGAAGGAATCCGAGGGAAGTCATTTCGCGGTCCAGGAAACATGGAAACGTAAACAGGGGTATGGTCACTCGGCTTCGACAGGTCAGTAACTGGCCAAATAACACCCGCAGCAGGCTTCAAATCGAGTAGGTGCCCAGAGTCCAAACTGGTATAGATTCTATCCAGACGCCCAGCGGAGATGATTTTCTCGTCTTGTTTCACTCGAAACGTAGGGTAAAGTTGAGCCACCTCGCACATGTATGGAAAAATGCCCGCAAAGAAGCTGCCCACCGTGTCGGTCTTGGCGGAGACAGGTTCTGCTTGCAGAAAAACACGGGAGTCCCCAGGATCAAGACAGTTAAAATCACCCAAAATCCATGTAGCGTATTTGTCAACAGGTTTCACACGTGAAGCGACCTGCCGAATCAACCCATATTTCATTCCGTTAGAAAGAGCTGGATCAATATGCGTGTTAATAACTGTCATACATCCCTTCCTCCCCCTCAAATGAATACAATGGCATCGCCCACCAGCGAAGACCTCATGCCTGACGTGCACAAACTGGAGGAGGAAAAGGAGGAGGATGAGGCAGAGGAGGCAAAGGAGGAGGAGGAGGAGGAGGAGGAGGATGGGGAGAAAGAGAAAAGGCAAAGAGGAGGAGGAGGAAGAAGAGGGGGATGATGATAATGATGATGATGATGAGGAGGAGGAGGAGGAGGAAGAGGAAGAGGAGGAGGAGGAGGAGGAGGAGGAGGAGGAGGAGGAGGAGGGGGAGGAGCAAGGGCTGGGACCTCGACTTTGAAGGAGGTGGAGGCGGAGAAGGACGAGCGTAGAAAAAAACGTCCTGTCTGACTGGGGGGCAGATCAATCCGCGATTCCACAGGGGAGTGGCGAGAGACAGCGAAGCAACATTAGATACCAAGGCGGCGCCGACGACAGCGGGAGGACAGCCCGCGCCACTCGCCCCAAACAGTCTCCACTTCGTCTCGCAGTAAGCAGGCGCACGTGAGTCTCGAATACAGGTGGCTCCTGATCCCAACGCACTCCGAGAAAAACTCCACGGACCTGGCATCAGCAGCTGTCGTACCTCCAGTCGAGCGAAGGGGATGGGGGCCAGCAGGGCCACGCTTAGAGGACGCCGAATGAACGCGGAGGGGAACGACATCATATTCCCCCAAGATTGCCGGAATACCTTTGCAACGGCATCCGAAATCAACTGAGTATTCTGCACAGCCAGCGTACCAAACAAAATGGTAAATTGTTGAAGAACTTCCACATGGATGGCAACCTGATCCGTCACGTCAGGAGCCAGAGTCCCATGTGCAGACCCGGAGCGCAGTTGTACCACATCGGCATGTACCTCAACCGCGAGGCGTTCGAGACGGGAGACTCCTACCTCGGCAAGCGACTCCGTGACAACCGCGAGGGCGTCTACGAGCGTGCCTGCGCGGATCGAGGTCATGGAATCGCAAACCTAATCCCGCGAGCGTTGACAATCTGCCGGCAGTCGATCCAAAGGCGGTCCAATGGCTTCGATCTAAACTTCAAGAGGGCAGCACCCGACGGAGCTCGTAACTTCGCAATCTCCGAATAAACATAATTGCGAGCCGCGGCCATGTTCCTCGTGAGGGAGTCAGTGGGCTTCGCGGTGTGACAGCGAAACAATCCACACATAATCAAACTTCGTGTTCAGCATGGCGAGCGAGGGAACCTCCACAATGTATAGCCAAAGATCGGACGTCTGCTTCTAACCCAATTGGCGATGATCGTCGGCACGGGAGGCCGCCGCAATATCCTTACCATGAAGATCATCCACGCGTTGTTGCACGTCACGCTGAAGAGGGTGCACCTTGTCGGCAAGGAGAGTACTCGAAATCATCGATCTTGTCGGCGATCTCCACCGAACAATTGTCCAGGCGCTGATCGAGACCACGATCCACGAGCATTGTGGAAACAATGATTTCTAAGTCGCTGAGCTTTGTAAATTGGCGCTCGGACTTCTGCTCAACAGCCTGCGCGACCAAGTAGCCATTGCTCGCCTCGCGACAAGAATCATAACATTCGCCCAGACACACAGACCACCTGTCAGCAATCGACCACAGTTGATCGATCTGGTGCTGAAGCCGGCAGGGCCCCAACAGAAGCAGTGCCGGCACCAAACGGGTCAGAGCCAAGATGGCCCATAGGGATAGCACAGGGGAAGCCAGATTCGGGAGCGGCCAAGAGGGGGGTGTCCAAGAGGGGGGGGTGCAAATCATGACCGGCGGCATGTGCGCGGCCCAGCGGGGGGGCCAGGGACGTAATGAAATAAGAAGAGGCGCCATGAAATCTGAGGAAAAATCATGGCCCGCGCCATGATATCCACCCCCCCCTAGTCATCACCCCCCTCTTTTCCGCTCCCGACAGATGCCCTCTTCACCCGGGACAAACTCGGGAGCATCACCGCGCAGACCACGCGTTCCCCCAAGACGGCGGCGAAGCCGAAGGCAAAACACTGGCGCTCCACGCTCGCCCCGCTGCCGTCGGGGAGCAGGCAATGATGACGCGCAGCAGCCGCAGCACGAAAGGAGCGCCGATCACGCTGGGAAACCCGCCGCCCCGCAGTCGGCCAGGCAAGTGAAACAGCCTGCGACGGGAAGTGCACGTTTGAAGGGGCCCTGGGACACACAAATAAATACACACAAATAAAAAGGTTCCCCATATTTTCCCATATTTTCTGGGTTTTTGTCTTCCCGCCCAATTCCCATATTTTCCCATATTTTCTTGGGGAGGGACGATTAATTGTGTCTGTGTGTTTTTTTCCCTCCTGAACGTTGTGCTCCACCAGATCACAGTGGAACGCACGACAGCGCAGAGCCGTCGCGAGCATGCTGCACTCGAAGCCGATGCACGTGCCCTTCTCCAGCCGCCTGACACTGGTCGCGAGGCAGTTGTACTTCATTGTGCGGCACATCGGCTGGCCACGTAGCCCACCAGCGAAGAGAAGACATGCCGACGCGCGCGGGCCCCAGGAAGGATGGCTAGAGCCATAATGGCTAGGCGAAGGAGGAGGATGAGGGGAAGGAGGCGGAGGGGAGAACCAGGTGGAATAGGAGGACTCCACCCCTCCATGCATGTTTGCCCTCTCCTCCCCTCCATCCCTCCCTCGTCCCTCACCCTCCCCTTTCCCCTCCCAACCGGGCCCCTCCTGACCTCTTCCCCTCGTTTCCCCCGCCCATGTCCCCCTCTCCTCCCACTTTCGTCTTCATTGATGTTGTTTTGTCGTAGTCGTCCTCCATATCCTCCTCCTTCGCCTCCTCTTCCTCTTGATATTTTCCCTTCTCCTCCTCCTCGTCGTCGTCCTCCTCCTCCATCAAGTCGGATTTCGACCAAAACAAGGTCGCAAAGAGCCTCGATCACGCGAATCATCAACTCAGGCAACCCGCACGCGTCAACAGCCAGGCGAATGCAATATGGATCAAAGACGGGGAAACCACCTTTATGCCAGAGAGCCCCAAGCATGTAGTTTGAAGGGCGTGCTGAACACGCCAGTGCACAGCCGTATGTCCGAGTAGATGCTGTTGTTCAGCATGCTGCGGTTCCGATCGAATCCCGGTTCGCATTTAGACCATGTAGCAGATGTGGGACAGGTGCCCATGGGTCATGGACTGTTCCGTTGTGTCCGTACCTGCTTCACCCGAAAGCGCTGCATGCGGCCAATGAAAGCTTGCCCTGGCGAGTCGGATAAGAAAAACCGGACAAGGAGGAAACAGGGACACAGAGCATGGAGGAGACCGAGCTGGGAACGCAAGACCCCCCTCTCTTCCTCGCTCGTGTCTCCGAGGTCGATGAGGCCGTCTCTGGAAAAAGCGGCCATCGGGAGCGTCCACCGGTGCTGGAGCCCCCTGAAACGGAGGGTTCGCTTCCCAAGAGCGCAGCGGCCGCCGCTGCACCCGTCCCTTCTCTCCACGCCCCCACTGCCACCCCAACCGGTTCACCGCTCTCCCCTTCCAGCCGGCCCCCCTCGCTCCCCGCCTCCCCCCCCTCACCCTGGCCCCCCCGCCGCTCTCCCCCCCCCGCCTCCTGTTCCCCCCTCGTCCCTGCGACCCCTCATCCCTGCCCCCGCCTCGTCTTCCCTACTCCTCCCTGCCCCCCCCCCCCCCCCCTTCTCCCTGCGCCCCCCTCTGGCCCCGAGATTCGGTCTCTTTACAACCGGAACAACCACTTTACAACCAGATGGGTTACTTTACAACCAACATAGGATTGGAAAGTGTGGCTTTTCAGCGAGAACGCCCACTTTGCAACCAGAACGGCCCGCTTTACAACCAGAACGGACCACTTTGCAACCAGAACGGGCCACTTTGCAACCAGAACGGGCCACTTTACAACCAGCTCAGAGTGGCCGTGCGTGTTCGGGCGTTCCGCAAAGTGCCCCAGAGCAAGTGGGCGCTCCGAAAAATGCCCCAGAGCAAGTGGGCGCTCTCAAAAGTGCCCCAGGGCGCGCGGACGCTCTGAAAAGTGCTCCAGAGCACGCGGGCGCTCCGGAGCCCGAGCGCCTGAACGCTCTGCGCAGGCCCCAGCGATGCCTCTGAGCGGTTTCCATTCCCGCTGGGCGAGTTCTCTTTTGACGTGTCTTACTTCCATGTCTACCTACTGGGGCGCGTCCACCTCCGCGGTCACCGCCATGTTCAAGACGGTGGTCGGGGTCTTCACCAACGGCCTCGTATTGAACCCCTTCGACTGCAGTTTCCACTGCAGCCCTGCTACCACCACGCTTGCCGCTGCAGCCCCGCTACCTCCACAATTATGTATGACCCCCCGCTACCACCACGTATCCCACTGCAGCCCAGCTACCACCGCAGTTCCCACCGCTGCCTGGCGACCACCACAGTTGCCACCGCAGCTTCCCAACACCATGCAGTTCCCATTGTAGCCCCCGCTACCACACCTCCCACTGCAGCTCCCCACTGCCATGCAGCTCCAGTCTTGGACAGGATCATGGTTCATTCGCATGTCCTGCGCGAGTAGCCTTCGTCCGTCAGAAAAAGGCAGAGCAAGCAATGGCATAACTGATCGACAGGGCTTAGAGAGCAGGTCAAAACCAGAATCCGCCCACCAGCACGCAACATGCCATAGCGCACCAGGTTGTCGCATCACCAACGCGTGCGCAGTGCTTCTTCGCGCGCGATGGGCAACTTTACAACCAACATGCCTCAGAGAGCCCAAAGCCACCCTTGCGCTTGCCCGCGGAGATTTCAGGGAAAGGCCCGCGTGCATTCCATATGTGTTTCCACTTGCCTGGTTGTAAAGTGCCCTGCCTGGTTGTGAAGTGCCCTTCTCGGATTTTGTAAGCTGGTTGCAAAGTGACCCATCTGGTTGTAAAGTGCGCTTCTGGTTGTAAAGTGACCCGCGCGCCTCTGGCCCCCCCCCCCCCCCCCCTCCTCCCTGCGCCCCCCTCCCTGCCCCCCCCCTTCCCCCGTGGGGTGGTATCTTTATGTAGGTGGCTCGTGTGCGTTATTTCTTGTTTTCTTTCTCCCTTTCTCTCTCCTTCTCCATCCTCATCATCAACATCATCATCAACATCCCCCCCTCCTCCCCCTCATGATCGCCGTCGTCATCACCATCATCCCTCCTCCTCCTCATCACCATCATCATCACCATCATTAGATATCCTGGTCCTCCTCCGGCTCCACCTCCTCCTCCTCCTCATCATCAGGGCCGCGCCATGCGTGTTCTGTCAACATCCATTCGCCACCTGGCTGGTGGTGCTGACCATGATGACGAGGAGGATGGGGAGGAGGGATGATGGCAACGATGATGATATGATGATGCTGATGATGATGACGATGATGATGGGGAGGAGGAGGATGAGGAGGAGGAGGAGGACCAGGATGGATGATGATTATGCTGCTGCTGATAATGATGATGGTGGTGATGATAAGGAGGAGGGGCGGTTATGCGGAGGAAGAGGAGGACGAACAACGGGGGCAGGAGGAGGACGAGGAGGATGGTTTGTCATCAACAGGCTGAGGATTTGCCAACGAGTCGGATCCCGACGAAAAACCATTGGATCCGATCTCCTCCTCCGCAAACGAAACAGCCTCCGCAAGGAGACGGTCACAGACCGCCTGAATCGAAAGCGTGTTCACAGAGGCGGAGGAGGACGAAGACGCATCGGGAAAAGGGGCCTGAGGTGCACGAGATGCACCAGCCACACTGGGAGCTGCGCCAGCAGCCCCAGAAGAGCCCGCCTCACGAGAGGAAGAACAAACGCGCGCACAGGATGCGGCTGGGAGACGGCCCGCGGGGCCATCAGAGAAAAGGGCACACGCTGCAGCCCCCTCGCCTTCGAAGTCATCGTCGAGGGAGGCGGCGGCCGCTGCAACAAGAACGGGGATTCCAGGCTGAGAGCCTGGTGCGTGCCCAGGGGAGCACTTGCAGAAGAAGTACCTCCTCCACCACCATACTCAACGACGACGGCGGCCTCCTCCTCCAAGACAGTCGGGGCGGCGGTGGCTGCGGCACTGAAACGCGACCAGGGCCCACGCTCGACGGTGATCCCTGGGCGGTTGGGGCGGCGCCCTTTGCAGACCGGACTCCAATTCCCATATCTGGTGGCCCTGGTCGGTCCGAGATAAAGTTTACCTACGCCAACCACCCTGCCGTGAGAAGAATAGCAGTAAAAGGCTAGGCAGACAACAGGGTCCGCATTGTCCGAGCACAAAGGACTGATTTTGCGATGCCCCTTCCCGCGAGCACAACGGAGGAGGAGGAAGGAGACGGGCGACAGACAGGAGAGGTGGGGACAGGGCCTGTGGTGGGTGAGCGTCTGGCTCTTCCACACTGACTGCGTTTCCAACAGCCAGAGGAGGCGGCGATCCCTGGCAGCTGGATGATGGCCCACTGACACCTGACACGGACTTGCTTGGGTGCTGGCGGGGGTCTGTGGTGTTCGGCTCCATCCAGGTCCAAACGTGGCCAGGACGGAAGAAGGCGAGCGCCAAGCTTGGCGAAGGCTTTAGCTAGCTTGAAGTCTGCATCCAAACGATCCAATAGAGAGTAAACTTCGGCAGCAAGGCGAGGGGGACCACAAAATCCCTCCCCAGCCGTAGCCTTCTTGGCACCCAAGTCGGCCCAATGGTTGCCAAACCGGCACATCCTGTCATGTTGATCTACCCACTCGTCAAGAGATCGGTAGGCCTTGACTTTGGAGACCTGGCGCACTTGCCAACAAGTCGTGCACCAGAGTCGCATCGTTTGGGCGACAGCTAATTCAAACGAGGGAGGGCAAAATGATCCATAACCAGTTGAGCGTCAGTGCCACAATCAGACTCAGAGTGTGCGAAACGCACAGCTGGGCAGAACGTCGCGAGCTCCCCCGCTGGGGCCGTCCGGGGATACCGTGGCGGAGCATGGCCGTACACCATGCCTAGAAATTCACTTGGTTCGTCAACGGGAGCGAAACACCAGCCCGCACGGCTCAACTCGCGAAGAACATGCGCACTGGCGCTCCCATCAGTGAACAAATTACCGCTGAAATCAAACTGGCTGAAATCCGGAGGAAAATCTTCTCGAGCCCACAACGTGGCAGAAGCTTCGGGAGGAGGCCGCGAAACATAATCCCCAGGATGGGCAAAGGTCCAAAACAAGAAAGCACAGTGTCGGTTTCAGACAAACCTTGATTAATAGTATCGTTATCTGCAAAGATCGGCAACCGCAGGACACGTGCAGACCCAAAGACGGTGATGGACGATGTCGGAAGCGAGACGCCACAACAAAGCACAGGTCGGATCGATGCCGTCTCCGTGGTCTTTGGCCTTCTGGCGTGTCCATATCGCTTTTGTCGCTGAAGCTCTAATGCAACCCTGCTCGAATGCTGTGTAACGTTTGCTGCGGAGCTCTTTTTCAATAGTAGCGTCAAAACACAACCTGTGCGTCACACCCCATGTCCCAGCAACCTCCCACTCCAGAACACGACTTTCCTGCCGGTCCAGCCGGCTGCTTTCCTCCTCATCACCACCACCACCACCACCACCACCATCATCATCATCATCATCATCATCATCATCATCATCATCATCATCATCATCATCATCATCATCATAATCATCATCATCATCATCATCATCATCATCATCATCATCATCATCATCCATCCTCATCATCATCAACATCGTCATCAGCATCATCATCATCCCTCCTCCCCATCCTCATCGTCATCATGGTCAGCGGCATCACCCATTAGCATCCTCGTCCTCATAATCATCCATCCGCCTCGTCCGCCTCATCCTCCTCCTCCTCTTCCTCCTCCTCTTCCTCCTCATCATCATCATCATCATTATCATCATCGTCATCATCATCACCGTCATCATCACCATATGTTCATTCTCGTCCTCGTCCACTCCTCCTCCTCCTCCTCCTCCTCCTCATCATCATCGCCATTCTCATCCGCGCAACCAAAAAATAATAATTCCATACAAGCAGGAACACTAAAACAACTAATATAGAGGGAGAGAAAAAGAGAAAGAGAGAGGAGGCGAAGGAGGAAGAGGAGGAGGAGGAGCAGGACGTGCGGGAGGTGGAGGAGGAGGAGGAGGGGAGAGGAGGAGGAGGAGGAGGAGGAGGAGGAGGAGAAGGAGGAGGAGGAGGAGTAGTCCTAGTGTGGGGCTTACAGCAGTGCGAAGATAAGCGCAGGGTTGCAAGGCACCTGCCACCGCCCAACAGACTGGGGCAAGAAGGTGCTGTCCAAACTCATGGATGGCCGCCTCCCCCCAGGTCTGAAGACCTGGCCAGACGAGCTTGGCAAGGGGCTGGGTGCAGGGTAGTTTCACGCGCGCGCGCCGTCCCTCCGCGTCATGTGCGGACTTGGGGACTTGGAGTGTGCGCCAGGAGGAGTAGTCCTTCGCGCGAAAACCGTTGCCATATTGAAACCCTCACAGGATGTATTAGTTTTCTATTGGGTTGCATCTTGTTTCTTTTTTTCGGAGACAACCACCGGCTTCCTTGCCTTAAGAGCTACGAGCCCTGTGAGGGCTCCAACCACAAACACACAAAACATGGACCCAAGACGGTCTCTAATTGAATTTTATTATATGGTTTTCGTACCGTTTTTGGATGTATGGGATTCTTACTGTTTTCGATTGAATAGGTTTCTAAATGTTTTTGGTTGTATGGATTTCATGTTGGTTTTGCGTGTATGGATTTCTGTTTGTTGTTGATTGTAAGTGTTGCTGTTGTTGATTGTATGTGTTTCTGATTGTGCTTGATTGTGTGGTTTTCTTTGATTTTGGATGGAATGATTTTTGTGTTTGATTGTGCGTACGTCTTACTCCGATGCTTGCGCGGAGGAGAAGGGTGATGAGGAGGAGGACAGGGATGAGGACGAGAACGAAGATGATGAGGAACAGGATGATGATGCTGGTGACGATGATGATGACTGTGATGATGATGATGATGAGGAGGAGGATGAGAAGCACCCCACGCCACATAGTCTTAAGTCATCATTATCATCAGCATCTTCATCATCATCGCCATCGTCACCAGCAGCATCATCCTGTTCCTCATCATCGTTCGCATTCCTCTCCTCCTCCTCATCACCCTGCCCCTTCGCGCAATCCTAACAATAAGACCTACATGCAATCACAACAATAAGAATTCCATACACATCAAACACAGAGATAACCGCAACTTCAAAACCATAAGAGATCAATGCAAATACAATGAGAAATACACATACTCGAAAACAATGCGAAAACCATACAATCAAAAGCAATCATGAATACATATAACCAGACACAATCATAAAGCCATCCAATCAAATACAATGAGACATCTGTACAGTCAAAAGCAACAATATATCCATGCAATCAAAATCAAAAAAACATACAATCAAACACAATCAGAACTCCATACAATGAAAGACGATAAAAAGTCCATAAAATCAGACAACATACAAATTCCATACACTCACTTACAATAAGAAAGCCAACTAATCAAAACATTAAGAACACGTCTTGGACCCACAAACCCTCTGAGGGTTCACAAAACAAAGAAAGCAACACCAACAACAAAAGCAAAACAACATAAACCTGTGAGAGCTCACCAAAGAAACACACATCAACGGTTGTCGGGATTTCAGGCTGCCTGGGCGGATCTGGCCTGGAGGGGCCCGGGGGAAGTCCGAAGTCCAAAACACCATTCATTTAGGTTTTTCCCGACCATCCTGTGGTGTTGGGCCCTCGTTTTGAAGAGACAGCGCCCCGCGTTCCTCTCCTCTCCTCTCCTCTCCTCCTGCGTCGAGGTGTTCGCATGCGTCTCCCCCCCCCAGGACAGCGCTTCGTGGCCCCATAGGGAGCTCCACCGAAGGCCCCACTGGGGGTGTTCGCATGCGTCTCCCCCACCCAGGACAGCGCTTCGTGGCCCCATAGGGAGCTCCACCGAAGGCCCCACTGCGGGTGTTCGCATGCGTCTCCCCCACCCAGGGCAGCGCTTCGTAGCCCCATAGGGAGCTCCACCGAAGGCCCCACTGGAGGTGTTCGCATGCGTCGCCCCCACCCAGGACAGCGTTTCGTGGCCCCATACGGAGCTCCACCGAAGGCCCCACTGCGGGTGTTCGCATGCGTTTCTCCCCCCAGGACAGCACTTCGTGGCCCCATGAGGAGCTCCACCGAAGGCCAGAAGCGGGGTGTTCGCATGCGTCGCCCCCACCACGGACAGCGTTTTGTGACCCCATCGGGAGCTCCACCGAAGGCAGGAATCCGGGTGTCCGCATGCGTCTCCCCGACCCAGGACAGCGCTTCGTGGCCCCATAGGGAGCTCCACCGAAGGCCAAACTCGGGGTGTCCGCGTGCGTCTCCCCCACCCAAGACAGCGCTTCGTGGCCCCATAGGGAGCTCCACCGAAGGCCCCACTGGGGGTGTTCGCATGCGTCTCCCCCACCCAGGACAGCGTTTCGTGACCCCATAGGGAGCTCCACCGAAGGCCCCACTGCGGGTGTTCGCATGCGTCTCCCCCACCCAGGGCAGCGCTTCGTAGCCCCATAGGGGGCTCCACCGAAGGCCCCACTGGGGGGTGTCCGCATGCGTCTCCCCCACCCAGGACAGCGCTTCGTGGCCCCATGGGGAGCTGCACCGGAGGCCAGAATCGGGATGTTCGCATGCGCCTCCCCCGCTCGGGACAGCGCTTCGTGGCCCCATAGGGGGCTCCACCGAAGGCCCCACTGGGGGGTGTCCGCATGCGTCTCCCCCACCCAGGACAGCGCTTCGTGGCCCCATGGGAAGCTCCACCGAAGGCCAGAATCGGGATGTTCGCATGCGCCTCCCCCGCTCAGGGTAGCGCTTCGTGGCCCCATAGGGAGCTCCACCGAAGGCCCCGCTGGGGGGTGTCCGCATGCGTCTCCCCCACGCAGGACAGCGCTTCGTGGCTCCATAGGGGGCTCCACCGAAGGCCAGAATCGGGATGTTCGCATGCGCCTCCCCCACACCCAGGGCAGCGCTTCGTTGCCCCATAGGGAGCTCCACCGAAGGCCCCACTGGAGGTGTTCGCATGCGTCGTCCCCACCCAGGACAGCGCTTCGTGGCACCATAGGGAGCTCCACAGAAGGCCAGAATCGGGATGTTCGCATGCGCCTCCCCCGCTCGGGACAACGCTTCGTGGCCACATAGGGGGCTCCACCGAAGGCCCCACTGGGGGGTGTCCGCATGCGTCTCCCCCACCCAGGACAGCGCTTCGTGGCCCCATGGGGAGCTGCACCGAAGGCCAGAATCGGGATGTTCGCATGCGCCTCCTCCGCTCGGGACAGCGCTTCGTGGCCCCATAGGAGGCTCCACCGAAGGCCCCACTGGCCATAGGGGGCTCCACCGAAGGCCAGAATCGGGATGTTCGCATGCGCCTCCCCCGCTCAAGGCAGCGCTTCGTGGACCCGTAGGGAGTTCCACCGAGGCCCCCCCCCCCTACCCACTGGGGGGGTGCCCACATGCGTCTCCCCCACCCAGGACAGCGCTTCGTGGCACCATAGGGAGCTCCACCGAAGGCCAGACTCGGGGTGTTCGCATGCGCCCCCCCCCCCCCCCGCCCAGGACAGCGCTTCGTGGCCCCATAGGGAGCTCCACCGAAGGCCCCAGTGCGGGTGTTCGCATGCGGCTCCCCCACCCAGGACGGCCTTCGTGGCCCCATAGGGAGCTCCACCGAAGGCCAGGATTGGGGTGTTCGCATGCGTCTCCCCCACCCAGGACAGCGCTTCGTGGTCCCATAAGGAGCTCCACCAAAGGCCCCACTGGAAGTGTTCGCATGCGTCGCCCCCCACCCAGGACAGCGCTTCGTGGCCCCATGGGGAGCTGCACCGAAGGCCAGAAGCGGGATGTTCGCATGCGCCTCCCCCGCTCAGGACAGCGTTTCGTGGCCCCATAGGGAGCTCCACCGAAGGCCCCACTGGGGGGTGTCCGCATGCGTCTCCCCCACCCAGGACAGCGCTTCGTGGCCCCATGGGGAGCTGCACCGAAGGCCCCAGCGGCTGCAGTCGCATGCGTCTCCCCGCCCAGGACAACATTTCGTGGCCCCATAGGGAGCCCCACCGAATGCGTTACTCACAAAGACGGTACTCACAACTGCATATGGTTGGGTCCTTCGCCAGGCTAGTTGTGGAACCCTCACAGGTGTTGTTGTTGTTGTTTGTTTGTTTGTTTTGTTTTTTTGGACACTCACAGGGTTCGTGGAGCCACGACTGTTTCTTTTCCTCGGAACCCTCACAGGGTTCGTGGACCCAAGGCGTTTTCATTTTGTGTGTTGAGTGTGAGGCGTTCTTATGGTGCTTGAGTGTCTGGATTTATTATTGTTTCTGATTGTATGGACTTACTATTGAGTTGTACCGTATGGACTTCATATTGTTTTTGAGCGTGTATATTTCGTAATAATTCTGCTTGTATGGATGTCTTACTGCTCTTGAGTGTACGGATGTCGTATTGTATTTGATTGCGCGGAGGAGAGGGAAGATAAGGAGGATGATGAAGACGAGCTGGTGATGATGATGATTATGATGAGGATGATGATGGCGATGGTAATGATGGCGACACGGATAATCGTAAACCCCACCCTTACACACAAGCCATCTACACAAACATACCACCCTTACCCCCCTCCCCCCCCTCGGCCTGGGGGCACCCGAGTGGGTCCCCACCTCCACCACGCAGGGGGACTCCTGGTTGTGGTCCGCACTTCGGCCGCGGGCACTGCCTGGGCCTGGCCTCTTTGAGGCCCGTCTTCTTGCACCGCCCTCCCAGCCGCCCTGCCAGGGCCTCCTTCTTGCGTAAGGCCGCGCGTCCCCCTGTACCCACTCCTCCCCGCCCCCCCCCCCCCTTCCTCCCTGCGCCCCTCTCCCTGCCCCCGCCCCCGCCCTTCCCTCCCCTGTGCCCCGCCTTCTTGCTCACCCCCGCCCTCCTGGCCTCCCCCCAGGGCCTCCTTCTTCCGCAGCGCCTGCTGCGAGTCCCGCAGCTGCCCGCGCAGCTCCCTCGCCTGGCGCTGCTGGTCGCGCAGCTGCAGGTGCAGATTCTCGTCGTTCTCAGGCAGCGGGGGGGGGCGAAGGGGAGAAAGACGAGGGGAAGGAGGGACAAGCCACCAGGCTCGCGGGGGACAGGATGGATAGTGCTGTTGTTGATGATGGTGAGAATGAATACGAGCATGATTCTGAATATGACTATGCTGGTGATGGTGATGAGGATGGTGATGCTGATGCGGATGATGCTGCTGAGACTGCTGCTGCTGATGATGCTGCTGCTGCGGCTGCTGCTGCTGCTGCTGATGATGATGATGGTGATGATGATGATGATACTAATGCTGATGCTGATGCTGATGCTGATGTCGATGCTGATGCTGATGCTTGTGTTGATGCTGATGATGATGTTGGTTATGATGGTGATGCTGATGATGATGATGATGGTGGTGGTGATGCTGATGCTGCCGGTGATACTGATGATGATGATGGTGGTGGTGATGATGATGATGATGCTGATGATGATGATGATGATGGTGATGACGACAACGACGGTGATGACGACAATGATGATAATGGTAATGGTGGTGGGGAGGAGGATGGGGAGGTAGACTGAGGAGGAAGGAGGAGGAGGAGGCAGAGAGTAGAAATAATATCTCGTGGAGGGGGGGGAGGAGGATAAGGAACAAACTGGGGATTACTGCACGTTGCCGAGAGAAGTTCGTCAGCCTCGTAACCAAGCGCCGCGGATCGTTCCGAGGGGGGTCGCCCGTGGGTGAGCTCGAGAAGCCGCTCTCCAAACCAGCGTGCGGGCGGCGCGGCGTCCCTGGAGCCGTGGCTCCAGCTCAGAATTAATGCTGCGCTGTGTAGGCCGCAAAGACGTGTGCACACGCGTGTGTGCGATGGCACGTTGTGCGCGCTTGGGCACGCGCACGTGCCGTCTCGCAGACGGGCGCAAATCTCGGACTGGCCCAGCGGAGCGAAGGGGAGAACAGGCAAGCACCAGCAGGAGCAGACGAGGCAGGGAGGACCGCGGGGAGAATCCGGGCGAGCGGCGGCAGCAGAGGCAGCGGCGGGGCAGTGGAAGGTATGGGACAGGCACTCGCCCCTGGCCTTGGACGGGTCGGCCCAGGGAAGCGGTCGGAGGCGGTCCGGGCACCGTACCTGGACTGCACCACCGCTGCAGCCGAGAAGCCTCGGGCCAGACCGGGTCTGGGGCCTTCGTGCCTCAAGGCGCAGGCTGGCCACAGGTGTGGGGGGCGCCCGAGGTGCTCTTCCCAGCCAGAAGCGTCGCCAGGCCCACGCGCTGCTCCAGGCAGCACGGCGACTCGTGGGGATGCGCGCTCATCTGTGAACGCGCTGCCAAAAAGAAAACAAATTGGGCACCGGACAGGAGGAGCGGACGGGAGGCACGGGTGACTGGGGATCAGGGATGAAGGAAGTCAGATGGAGGCTGGATGGAGGGGGAGGCAAACGGGAGAAACAAGGAGGGAAGGAAGGAGAGGAGGTAGGATCCAACCAGCCCTCTGGACGTAGGTGTCTTGGCGGGTTAGTTGGCTCAGCCCTCTTCTTCCACTTCTGGGGAAAGGTTCAGCTCTCCCCCTGCCCCCCTCTCCCTGGATCAGGAGCCCTCCCCCGCGAGGGGGTGGAGCGTCCAAGATGGTCCTATAGGCAGCAGAATACAGCCTCCTAGATGGGTCAAGAGATCCCGTCATGGCCGAAGAGAGCACCACGAAGGGCCCAGGAGAGCTCGAAGACTGCCCCAAGAGATCCCCCAAAGCCCAGGAGCGTTCCAAGATGACCCCGCCATACCATGTTTCGGCGTCCGACAGGGTGGAATGAAGAACACCCTCTGATTTGATCGATGACCTCCGAGATGGTCCCAAGAGGGCCCCATATGCAGGCCCCACAGAGCCCCAAGGTACTCCCAAAGGCTTCTAACATGGCCCCACGATGGCTCCAAGAGGCATCCCGAGGTTTCTACCTTCGCCATGTTTAGCGCCCTTACTTCACTATGTGCTTACGTTCGTACGCCCTGCCTAGTAATTGCGAGGAGGGGGGAGGGGAGGAAAGGTGAGTCTTAGAATCCGCCTCCTCCTTCTCCCCCTTCTCGTCCTCTCTTCTGCCTCGTCGTCGTCGCCCTCCTCCTCTTCCTCCTCCTCCTCCTTCTCCACAGCTTCCTAGATCTCCTGATCATGGTCCTTCCCACTACGAGATCTCTTTTTCCTGGTTCTCCTGCAGCTGCTGCGCCTCCTCCTCCTCCTCCTCCTCCTCCTCCTCCTCCTCGTGATAAAAAAGGGGCGGAGAGGGAGGGGACGGAGAGAGGAGAAAGGAGGACGGCAGCAGGAGACGCCCTCGGCACGGCTTGTCGAGGCGGCGCGACTCAGACCACTCGGAGTTACAACCTCCAAGGTTAGTGCCCACGCAGACACGATCATAAACATCGCACGCAATTCCCGCTCCCCGCCTCCTTCTCTCCTCCATCCCCTCATCCAGAGAATCATCATGATCATCTGCCATTACATCTTTAGTTCAATGTCATCATTCTCCCACTCCTCCGACATCTACATTCACTCTCACCTCTCCCTCGCATGCCCGTTACCATCATCATTCTGCTCCTCCGTCTCCTCCGTCTCCGCCTTCTCTTCAGCTCGCCCCTCCTCCTCGTCACTCCTCCGCCTGACGCCTTCGAGCCGCGCCCCCAGCTCCCCCACCCCCAGCCCTCCATGCATCCCCCATCTCCCCCTCTTGCCCCCCCCCCCCCCTCTCCCCATCGCTCCCTCCCCCCCCCCCTTCCCTCCCCGACACCGCGTCGAGAGGAGCCGTGCGAGAGGGGCCGCCCTCGCCCGGCGACGGGCTCCTTCGCGGCGGACTTCTTCAGCGTGGCCTCCTGGCGATTCGCCTCCGCCCGGGCGGCGCGCAGCTGGGTCGAGGAGGAAAGAGGAGGAGGACGAGGAGGAGGAGGAGGAGGAGGAGGAGGAGGAGGAGGAGAAGGGCGACCAGATTTGAGACGCTGTGTTTCGCGCGAAACGTCAGAAACGTCAGGGCGACCAGGGGAGCAGGAGGAACATATAAGGAACACGTGGGGAGGATGAGGAGGAGGAGGAGGAGGAAGAGGAGAAGGAGGAGGAATCCAATAACCGAACAGAGGAGGACGGATGATAATATTGATGAGGATGAGGAGGAACACAATCGTGATCAGATGGCACGGTGCGAAGTACTAGTATGGTGAACCAGGAGGACAGCATTATGCATGCATACATGCATGCATGCGTGCATACATATCGGGGAGACGTAAGATTCGGGTACGGGTTATTCGGGTTGGCCTGACGGGGCCATCATAAAAAATGGCGAGACCCAAACTGAAATTTGACGCGACCTCCCGCTTCAAACATCCCACGAAAACCGGACCGCCAGAATCCGGGACGCGCTCGTCAAAAAACGCCGGCGGACCCGAGTTCCCGCTTACCCGAGTCCTACGCTTTCCAAAACACGCAGTGGTACCATCGGGTCCACCACCGCAGCGCAAGCACTTCCTGCAGTGCCCTCGGCCCGCCTCGCCAAGTGCCGCATATTGCATGTGCTGTCTCACAAACCGCAGGCCACTGACCTCCAAGAATCCTGGTCGTTTCTGGTGTTCGGCGCTTGACTCTGTCAGAGTCCTCAGGAGCGGGGTTCGAAATCCCAGCCTCGAACAGACCCTGCGATGGCCACGGGGCCTCGTTTTCGGACTACTGCTGGCCGTCTTGGAAGCCCTGGGAACGGCCCACGAAGCCAACACCTCTGAAGCACGTTCAACTTCTGTACGATGTTAAGAAGGCTGCCCGTACGCTGTACGAGGAACCCCCAAGACGGCCAAATAGGCTCCAACGATCGCCCCAAGAGGGCACTCGAGCCCCTCAGAACGTCCCACGAGAGGCCCAGCATGGTCCTGCAAGACTTCCGAGGAGCCTCCAGTCCACGACAAGGCACTTTGGACACGGCAAAGCAGTCGAGCGCCGCTGCTCCCTCGAGCAGCGAGGCGGACCTATTCGCCCATACCCGAAGTGAGCAAAAAGGGAGCCCGGGGCTTCAAGACGTGACGGAGGGCACGAATATCAGTGCACTCCTGATGGAGATTATAGTGATGGTGCTGATGTTCATGCTGAGGGTGAGGATGATGATGATGATGATGATGCTGATGATGATGATGATGATCCCCGCGGCTGAAGGGAACAGGAGCTCCTAGCTCGCACTGCCCTTCGGACAGAAGCGTTTCCCTTAGGCCCTGCGGAGGCAACGCGCGGCCTCATGCCCAAGGCGCACACGCAGATTCGCCTGAGTGCCGAGAAGCCGCCCCCCGCCCCAGCCGAAGCAAGCGGAAAACGACACCCGAGCAGTCACGGCAACTCAGCCCGCGACGCCCGCGAGCTGGCACGGGGCCTCGAGTGGGACCCCCAGAAGGATGCTGGCCGCTGCGAGGGCGGTCCGACAGGCGGCCCCCGCCTCTAGGAGCCCGCGCGCATACAGGAAGCCTGTGCCGCCGCCAAAGCCGCCGCACTCCAACCAGTCGTCGCGCGCGCTCACGTCCGCGCCCAGGCCCAGGCCGACCTCGCGCTTGTACTGGCCCTTCGGGTCCTCCAGCCCGCCCTCGAAGAAGCTCCCGTCCTCGCCAAGGTCCAGGCCGAACTTGCGCTTGTGCTTGCCCTTTCTGGTCCTCCAGCGCCTGGGAGGGGGCGCTCGGCCCAGGGGGCTCGACCACCCACGCGCCCGCGGCCCCGAGCGGAGGCTGAGCTCGGTCGAGGGAAACGCCCACCCGCACGTCTGCGGCCTCGAGCACGAGCTCGCCTCCCCCTCCCTTTAAGGTCTGCCCCTGTCTGGGCACCCCACGGGCGCCTCCACGTCCCGGCGCCAGCCGCTGGGAGGGGGCCCTCATCCCAGGGGCTTCGACCACCCGCGCGTCCGTGGCCCTGGATTGGGGCTGAGTTCGGTCAAGGGCTTCGGCCACCCGCACGTCTGCGGCCTTGCTCCAGAGCTCACCCCCCCATTCTGGGTCTGCCTAGCAGCGGGCCCCCCCAGGGCGTCTCCGCGCCCCGACGCCAACGAGGGGCCTCTCCCCCCCCGGGGCTTCGGCCACCCGCGCATCCGCGGCCCAGGGTGGAGGCTGGACCTGGTCGAGGGCTTCGGCCACCCGCGCGTCTGCGGCCTCGCGCCAAGGTCCGTTGCCCTCCTTCAGGGTCTGCCCCTGTCTGGGCCCCCCAAGGACCGCTGCTGGCCCCAGTAGAAGGAGGCGCTTTCGCAGGCGCCCGAGCTCCCTAGGCAACCGCGTCCGCGGCCTGCCATCCAGAGGCTCCAGCTGCTCGCTGCCGTCCATCTCGATAGCGTCGACGCAGCCCCTGAAGCCCACGGCGACTGCCGCGAGGCGGCGCCGCGCCCGCGCAGCCCGGACAGGTCGGGCGCGACAGCGCCAAGGGCGCCGGTAGGGAAAAGAAGGGGCGCCTCTGCCCGCGTCGCCCCAGCGGCAGCCTCCTCGGCCTCGCGCCTGGGCGCCGCGCGCCCCTCCAGCCGGGGCCCCCGCTGGGGGCGCCGCGCAGCTCCGCCGCCCCCGCCGCCGCGACGCCCGCGCCCTGCGCTTCAGCGTGGAGGGCGACATACGCCGCAGGCGCTCGAGCCACGTGGGGGGGCCACCCCCAAGCTTGGCCTGCATCGCGGGAGGCATCGCCTGCAGTCGCTGACCAACCTCGCCGTCGCCGATGACGGCGCGCAGGGCCTCCTCCGCGGCCCCCGTGCGAAATCGGGTCTTGGCCCGCTCGCCCGAGAGCCGCCTGACGGCATTATCGGCGGACCACTTCGCCCACTCTCGGCCTGCCCTGCGCTGGGCCGCCGATCGCCCGGGCGCGCGCTCCGCGCCATCTCGCGCCACCATCGCTCCGCGAGCCAAGAGCCCTGCCCCCCCGAGGCCCGCAGAGGGACAAGGTCCAGGAGCAGGGGGCCTACGGGAAGGCCTGAGCCAAAATGGCCACGGATGATGATGATGATGATGATGATGATGATGATGATGATGGCGATGGTGAGATTTGTTCGGGACCGATGGTGGCGGGAATTAACAAAGCAACGATGTCAATTAATCAGTGGTGCAATCTGGGCCCGCACTCCGCACTAAAAATCCTGCACGCGAGCTCCGCAAGAGAAAGAGAGAGAGAGAGAGAGAGAGAGAGAGAGAGAGAGAGAGAGAGAAAACAAAAAAGATAGAGAGAGAGAGAAAACAAAGAATATATATATATATATATATACATACACACACATATATATATATATAGGGAGAGAGAGAGAGAGAAATAATAAAAAATGAGAAGCAACAACAAGAGAAATAGGCATATACATAGAGAGAGAGAGAGAGAGAGAGAGAGATCAGAAGTTGGAGGGAGGGGGGGAGGGGACAAACCATCAGCAGCTAAACCAGTGGCCGAAAATCTGGGTCACTCGAGGCCCCTCGGCCAGGGGGCACATTCGGCGCACGGCGAAAGAGAGCGGGCGCATTGCTGTGCTTCAACGGAAACCTGCAGCGGGCAGGCGCGACAGAAAAGGCCAGCCGATGCGCGGCAGTGCACGCCCTGGCTTGCACAGAATGTACAGGGCATCACGCCGTCCGCAGAATAAAGACTGACTCGAACTCATAATCAGGTCAAGTCCAGAGAGCGGGCCGAGACGAGAGAGAGAGGCCGTCGGGGAACCTCGGGTCGAGGACCACCAACCCGCGCTCGGTGCCAAGAAAAGCGCGGCGCCAAACAATGAGAAGAGAGGCAGGGAGGCATGCGACAAAAAAAGATAAACGGACTCTACATCATCCCCAATGAACAATGCCATAGCCACGCGACCAGGCTTCCTGGACTTTAGGGTGCCCCCGACAATGAAGACGACTTTGGGCTTTAAGGGGGCCTGTAGGCGGAAGACGGGAGCCCTCTCGAACACTAGCCTGAACAAACAAGAAGCCGTCTAGGAGTGAGACACACAGCAGTTTCTGACCCGGGAACGGGGGAGGGACAATAAGGGTTAAACAACTGAGCCAGGACTCATCGCTGAAACACGGGAGGGGGCAAGGGGCGAGGGCTAGACCCAGTCGGCGAAATTCAGGACATACATCAGAATGCTCCATAGAATCTGAAGCGCCAGGGCTCCCACAGTTCCAGCAGCATCGTTCAGGGCCTCGATGAAAGCGAGCACTAGTGCAGACGGCGCTGGATAGGACCCGCAGAACGGCAAGACCCCGATACAGAGAACAACATCTGGCAACCTTACGGATCGCCTGAATGACACCCGAAGTCTGGGACGCCGAAACCCCTGGGATCCACCGAACAGCCCGCATCTGAAGGCATCGGTTGGGTGGGATGGGGGCGGGGCGGGCGCGCGGGCGATTGAACAGCTTCCTGTGAAAACCATCAGCCTGCAGAACTGCCGAGCAGAGAGAGAGAGAGAGAGAGATGTGAACAGACCAGGTCGAGATCAGCCTTCGCGCAAACGAGCGTTGCCACCACGGGTATCTAGTGCGCCCTGGATGGTAGTCATCTTGCATACCTGGGTCCCCAAGCAATAGCCGCATTCTGGGGAAAGCAGAAGAGTGGTGTGCAAGCCGAACCTGTGTCGCAATACGCACTGACCCCAGATCAGGGAATTCCAGACTGGGCCCCAGGTCTCGCAGACGTGTACACATCGCGCGATTGAACGAGAAGCGCGGGCCAACAATAAGTTTTTGGCACACTTTCTGCTCGCATTGTCGAACGGCGCGAGAGAGCGGGTAGAACTGCATCACGTAACGAAGCAGCGAGGCAGCGAAGATGACATACGTACGAATCGCCATTGCAAGTCCGAGCAGAAGACGACGCATGTCAATGCAGCGCTGGTGGCACTTCTGAAGTGCTACGTGCCACGCGCGCTCATGCCCTTCAGGCCCAATCCGGGTCCCCAAGTAACGTGCGTGCCGAGCAAGCTGAATCAACGATGCTCCGAGCTCCAGAGGCTCCAAGAGACGGCCGTGCGTGCCAAATCATGCGCGGTGTAGGATGCAGGCAACAATGCACAAGCGCAAAATTCTGAAGCATCCGAGACAGACCAATCGCATCATCTAAACTCTGCAGTAGAGGTAGCAGAAGAGGAAGCTCGAGGATAACATCACGCAATGCAAACCATAGATCATCAGCGCACGCGAGGATCATTCTTTGAAGGACGTGAGCGGACCCAGCGAATGCAAGGATCAAGAGCCAGTGCGAAGAGTAGCATACTGGATGGGCCCCCCTTGGCGAACCCCACGGGCAAGACGAATGCTCCTGCGCCGTTTTCCACCAACGCAGACGTGCCCCAGATTCTCAGAGTAGAGCGCCTCGACAAAAACCAACCAGCCCAGGATGGACTTGCATCAGAACCAGGACCCGAAGGAGCCAGGAAATAGCGATGCGCGGTCAAGCAGCAGCGAAGCCCGTGAGGAACATGCACGCCAGATCCCCTCCCAGCGTAAATTGCTGGAGCCCCCAGACTTCAGCGCCCAGAATTTGATCAGTCATCGAGCGCCCCATGAGGCACGCCTGAGCTTGCGACGCAGTCTCACGGGCCACGCGTTCCAATCTCCAAGAGAAAGCCAGGGGCATAATCTTACGTCTGTCATAGCTAGCGGTCGGCACGCGCCAGGAGAGCGAGAGGGAGACGAGGTGAAATCGGATGGATGGCCCCCTTTCGCCGGAAACACCAATAACATGTCACGCGTACTCGCCGGGAGATCGGCGCCACGATGGCCCATGATGTGACCATAGGGACTGTGTAGCACGGCCATGAGAATGGGGGCTTCCAACACGAATACACAATGCCGTCTGGCCCTGGCATAGAACCTTCACGCCAGCGAACGAGTTCCTCAAACGCGTCGACATCCAGATGCCACTGATCACCGGAAAGCACATGAACGGGAACGATATGATTTGCCAGATCGGCCCAGAGATCCACATCGCACTCGCGCCCCCAAAAAACCGCCCCCCAGTGAACGGCCGGAGCCTCGCCAGCCCCCTCGGAAGATGCACGCGGGGCCCCATCCGAGCCCAAGATGTTCCTCAGCGAGACCCTCTTCTGAAGTGGCCTCCATAGAGCCTTGCGCCGCTGCAACCTCGAGCGCATGCGAGCTTTTATGTCAGGCTCGGCCCCCTGGTCGGCTGCCATTTCAAACTCCAAAATACGAGTGTTCTGCGGCGTCTGGATTTGGTCGCAGAGAGAAGGCAACGAGCAGCAGATACCAGACGTGAGGTCAAAGAAACGAGCGAGAGCAGGATAGCACTGCACTGCATCACTGACACGCTGCAAACTCCGTGCTCGCGCCCCTCGCAGCGCTGCGAGTGCGAAGTGGATCCTTTCACCGGCCTTAACTGCCAGCGCTCCTTTCATGCGTCGACGGGTTTGTGTAGCAACCTCCCACATGCACTGCTTCGCGAAGCTGACTTGATCTCCAATCGGCGCCGATCGATCCATGTCTTGCATCGGCGCCGATCGATCCATGTCTTGTAAGAGGAATTCAAGCTCCGCATGGAATGTGGGCTGATACCCCGCCCACGGTGGGATCTTCAGAAAGTCTGCTTGAACAAATCTACGAAAAGTCGCAAGCGCAGGGATGTTACCCGATGCGTTGCCAGTGCATGTCGCTTGTCCAACCACAGACGGTCAAGACGGCTCACATGGACCAGTTCGCTATTCAGAACTTATCTTCGGGTGGGGCCAGGCTAGTGAATATCAGTCCAACGCGGAAAGTGCCGAAAGAACGAGTCATGTCGATACGGATCCCCAGGACGCCGCCCAAAACCATCACCACGCTGCCTCCCGTCCTCCTCCAGAGGAGAGTTGAAATCTCCTCCTGTCAAAATCATAGCAGCCCCAGACCCACGAAGGCAATCCTGAATTCACCGAAGTGCACGATTCAAAGCCCAAGTGGGCCCCCCCAGAGGTAGGAAGATGAACATTAAGAGCCCATAGAGATCCATGGGGGCCAGTACATTCAGTTAGAAGGATGCGTCCATCGTCAAGCTTGGGGTGTCGAGTGTCCGTGAAGAGAGAGCATAGAGATGGAGAGATAGCAATAATAACACCACCAACAATATCAGAAAAGTGCCCCGAAAACCCCAGTCCAATTCCGTAAAGCATGCTAAAGAGCCTTCGCATCGCCAGCTGTGCCATGAGTTTCTTGCAGGCAGAGAGTGCTTGTACGCCGAGGATATGCAAGTAACTTTTTGTATCGACGAGATGCACGCAGAGAGGTAGAGGTGAGGGAAGCGAAGAGTCCTCTAGAGTTCCAAGTGAGAGCAGAGAAAGATCAGGAAGGGGGAGGGGCGAAGGGCAGATACATTTCAAACGGCGTCCCCGAGACATTGCTGCTGTTGGAGTCTGAATCAGAAGAGTCAGAGGACGAGCTGGACCCAGAGCTCGAACTGGAGGGAAGATTAAACACAATCCCCCAATCAAGAGCGACGGCCTCAAGCTTGCCCTGAAACGCAGAGGGGCCCGGAGACAAAACTGAACTTATTGGCCTACTCGAAACCTGCTTACAATCTAGCCAATCAAGCTCTAAATCAAAATGGACGCGTGGGAACCGTCTCGAACGCATCCTGGAACTTCTGACGAAAGGGGGGCAGTATCAAGGCCGAGGGCCCTCAAGCCAACGTCATCGGCTTCAATGCGAATTACATTCTGCTTCCGGGGGCAGCAATGCAAATGAAACAGCGGAACTGCGTCCTCCTTCGAGCGAAGACCGAAAACATCGCCTCCGATCCAAGTCGAATTCGCCTGAAGACCTTGCTTGTTTGGTTCTTCCTGGACTGCGGCACGAACCTTACCCATCTTGAAGAAGAGAAGCCGATGCTGGGGAGAGAGATTGCGACGAACACGAAGAGGCTAGACTCCGGAGGGGTTGCAAGGGTTGGGAATCGAGTAGCTCTCACTCAACTTCCTGAAGTTGTCCGAAGAGTCAGAGGCCATGGCGGGGGACGGGACATCGAGAGCAACCTTCTTCTGCATATCATACGCACGCACACGGATGAGACGCCCTTCTTCCGTTGCCGCACACTTCGATACGATATCGTTGGCCACGCGCTCGAGAGTCGAAGCCATGAGACGATCCTGACACCCAAGAATGAGCAGACTATGAGCATTTTCGAGACTCGTAACAGACGAACCTCCTCCTCCTCCACCGCCTGTCGACGTAGAACTATCCCCAATCGGCCCACCATCAAGAGCACGACGCTTGCCAGACTGCACTGCATGAGAGAGGAGCCTACGGGAAGGCCTGAGCCAAAATGGCTACGGATGATGATGATGATGATGGTGATGATGATGACGGTGATGATGATGATGATGAGGATGGGGATGGTGATGCTGATATGTATGTATGTATGTATGCTCCTCGAAACGAGTTCGGCCCTGACCAGAGCTGGGAGACTGAAGGCGACGGAAAACTTCACGAAACTAAAAGTGTGCAACATAACGCCATGGAACAACTATACTCACGTAGTGGGGCCATTGCTCGGAGCTTTGGGCACGCACATTCCCGGGCTGGGGGAGGTGAGGACAACGAGAGAGGAAGGATTCCCACCTCCAGGGACGGAGCTTGCGCGCGTGGCCTTGTCGCCCGCGACCGAGAGCTCGTTCCTGCGCACGAAGGAACCTCGCGCCCCTAAGATGGAGGACCTGAGGGGTAATGCGGGCGGGGTCTCTCGCACTCAGTTGTTCAAGATGACCTGCCCATCGAAACTGCAGCTGCATCAGATACTCATCCCAATCCAGAATCCCCAGCCTTTTCCTCACTTCGTTTATCTTGCCATAGGTACGGACCATGAAATCACCCCAGGGTTCATGACTGACTCTTCGGAATCCGAAAACTCGACGGTGGAGGGTAGCTTGGAGTCCTCTCAGCTTGGCGTGCTGGTCTTTTCTCAGGTTCCACCCTTTTGCACCCCAAAAGAGACTGCTGCGGATCACGCTGTCGCACAAAGGGAGCCTCTTCTCGAGCGGGGCGTGATGCTGGCAGAATACAGACCGCCATTTAAACCGCGACTTCCAGGCTTGTGAGATCCGATATTCCAATGCAGCATCATCTCGTCCGTCGTGTGACAACATGGCCCCCAGGATCTTGATACCTTCGGTTTTTGGGGCCCGTCTGATTTCGTGTCCCTGTATCGGAACCGATTCGTTCCATCAGGAAGCCTCTGGGAAGGAAGTGCTCGACCACTCACACTCAGAAAAATCCACTTCGTATCCGCCGTCTTGCAGGATCTGGAGCCAGCTTTCCGTCATAATTTTCATCTCCCTGCGGGTCCTTCCCAGGATCCAGAAATTGTCAGCGAAGCACAAGATGGGTATGAACAAATCCTCCTGCCTGTCGGTGGATACCTGCCAGCGGAAACCCCAGTCATGCTTCTCGCAGAGTTTGACGAACTGGTCAATCAGGACGTCCAGCCGCAGATTGAACAGATACGGCGCAGCAGGGCCCCCCTGCACCAGAGAGCGGGTTCTGCCGACAGGAGCCGAACAGGTGAGGTCGTCCAGTGAAGCTGTCGCTGTCATTCTGCCTACTTCACGGAGCCAGCCTGCGAGCAAAATCTTCGGGGCTCCATGTTTGACCCCGGCCCGTGCCACTTTACCGCGGTCCGTGTAACCATGAGCTTTGAGAATATCTCCCGCGAAGGTGAAGAGGGAGTTCTCTGGGTCCCACTCGTTGCGTTTCTCGAATAATTGTCTGAAAATGAAAATAACTTCCTCTGCTTGAGAATCCTTTTCGAAAGGCGAATTGGTACTTCGAATGTTGCCGTTGTTCAGGACTGAGGAGGAGGAGTAGGGCGTGGCTATACCATTTGTAAATGACAGGCAGCAACGTGATGGGTCGCAAGTCCGTGATGCTCCCCGACTTGCAGAAACCTTTCATCGCTAAAAGATTGATCATGTGAGACCCCCATACGTTATCTTCGTGCTCGCCTCGCGAGTTCAGCAGACGGTGCTTAAACATGTCGGCGACGCACTCAAAAGCTTGCTCGGGCAACTGCGCTAGCATCTCCACCACTACCCCATCTTGCTTAGAGCCCTGCTTACCCATCTTCATTTTGAGTAAAGCCTCCTGAACCCACCCACGATCAGTGTGTCTAAAGGCCTCGAGCGCTGACGGACTCCAGTGATGATGCATCCACGGGGGGCCCTTCGTCGTCGTTCGTTTGGGGGCAGGGACGTCAGGGCCAGATGAGGAGGTCGTAGGTGTCGGGTCCCCGAAGAGGTCCGAAAAGAAGTCCGTCAACATCTTGGATTTCTGTCTGGTCGTCGTCGCCGTCAAAGTCACTTCATTCTGGGTCCAGTTGAGTTCGGGGATACGAGGGCGGGCTTTGGGGCGTCCAAGGAAACGTTTTGTCTTGAGGGCTTCATTGAGTTTGGCCGTGGACCGCATCCTGGAGATCTGTCTTCTAAGTCGGTAAATATCCTTCGCTAGGTGTTTGCGCATGTGGTCCCCCGCCTCCACGCGTAACTGGCGCTGCAAATCGCGAACGCGAGCAAGGAGCGGATCATCTGCTGCTACTGCACCTGATTTGTGTCTAGGGCAGCCTCGACCACATCGAGGCGCGACGCTGGAGACCACGTTCGTGAAAGTTCCCAGGGTCGGTGCAGTTTTTTTCCGTCCGCGCCCGTACGAGGCATAGGCGAGGGCAAGGTCGACTCCGTGAGGTTCCCGACGAGAAATTCAGGACAGCTGGTCTCGAACCTCTTCTGTTGGCGTTGCATATGTTCATGGGCCGGAAGACAGAGTTGCTGAACACCGCCCAACAATCGAAGAAAGTCAGCTTGCAACCAGTCGACCTGCGCAGGTCGTGACCACTTTGGTACCTCCGAGGCTGTACGGGCTCCCTGTTTGGCTAGGTAATCGGCGTAGTCGTTTCCAACGTTCTCGGACTGATGCGATCGATCCCAGACGATTTGGACCCGAAAGTATTTCCGAACTTGCTGAACTAAATGACGAACGAGGTAGGCCAAGAGAACATTCTCTTTCGGTCGCATCGTGCCCTCCGCCGCAAGAGTCGCATACTTCGCATCGACGTGAACGATGATCGCGTTACCCAAAGGGATCAGAAACTTGTCGGACCTGAATCTTTTTCGGGAGCCAGGGAGGACCGAAAGCGCCAGCTGGTGTTGACCCTGCTGCAAGAGCCAGAAACTGAGTTCAATCAGCGCCGTGATCTCGGCCGCACCGTTGGTGCGTCGCACTGCCCCAAAAAAAGCTCTATGTTGCGGGTCGTCGGCAACGGGTCCGCAAGCTGCTAGGAGAGCCTGAGATCTGGTAGATGGAGCATCGCATCCCTGAGGAAAGACCGTGCATCCCCAACCAGCTTTTGGTTCCACCCGTTTCGGCAGTCTTCTTCCCTTGGTAAAACTCCCGTCGGTCCAGATATGCCAGGCCCACGGGTCCAGGGTGGGTTCGAACTCTTGTCCAGGAAAAAGTGGAAGCTCCAGTTCGTCACAGATCTTGCATGAGTACTCTGAGTCCTGCATCTGCCAGCCTAGCGACGATCGTGCCGACCGAAATGACAGAGCAGGCATGGAAGACTTAAAATCCTGCAGCGCGATGCATGCCGGCCCGTGGTCCGACTCGGTCGCCGCCGACGCAGGTAGTGCTACATCAAGCTTGATTTGCCTATCCAGCAAGTCTCGGGAACCCCCCGCGCAATCGATCTGCTGCGGAGCCACCCCCGTCTTATAATCATAAAGACACGCCCAACAATCGGAGGGGGCGGAATCCAGGGTGTTGAGGAGAGCGAGGTCGTGAGTCTTGACGAAATCCAGGAAATGGGGGGCGACGAGATCCCGACGAGTAGTAGTATTGGGGCCAACCCACGGAGCAGCATGCCTATTGCCCACAGTGGCCTGGGCGCCCACTCCAATCACTAAATGATCGCACGAGCTTGCTGCAATTAATTCGTGAACACAATCAATACTTGCATTGTACCCAGCTACGTTATGATAAGAAGGTAGGTGGGCTCAGACGAGGAGGATACTCTGAGGACCCCACCGAAGCCCCACGGACATAGCCTCTCCACGTTGTTTGAAGGACGAACCGACATCTCCCGCGAAAGTACGATGTACAAGAATAGCTGCCCCCCTCCGCCCCATCATGGGAGCCCGAAACAAAAAGGATATGGCCGCCACCCATGGCACCAACACGGAAGTGTTCTGAGCACGCAGCCTCCTGCAGAAAAAAGAACATCCCAATGCTCATCTTTCTCCAGCTCTGCACAAAAAGAATCGAATCCGTTCTCGATGCTACGCACATTCCACGAGATCATTCGCAATGTCGAGCATCGAACCTGGGGCACAGTTGGCCCCACACCTCAGCGCATGCCGAAGTTGATATCCTGCAGGTGCTCGGCGAAGCGAATGTTCAGCTGCGATGCCTGCGCCTGCGTTGAGACCTCGAAGAGACCCGTCCCACGATTGGCCTCGAAAAGGCGACTGATCATGCCGTCCTGCGAGCGGCAGCGCACGATGCCCGCGTCCCAGTCGCACGGCAGGACCTGCTGCAAGTCGTCACGCGACGGGTTCTCGGACAGGCGCTTGATTGACTTCAGGTGTGCGATCATGATGTTTCGGGCTGCTGACGTTCTCTTGCTCATCTAGCGCTCGTCCTCGGTGCTGTCAATATGGTGAAATAGTTGCCGACCGTTGTGGTCGAACTTGTGCCCTTTGAATGCCTTCAGAAAAGTCCACATGTTAGAAGATGAGCGAAACTTGATTTCCCCAATGGATGAGAACGGGCCAAGCGTATATATGTCCTCCACTAAGTCGGGGCCCGTCCAGTTCGGGAAAGATGGGTTGATCGCCACGATGCCTCTGAGCTTCTGAATAATAAGAGCCTTCTCCGTGTCCGTCGGGAAACCGCCCACCACGATGATCTGGCGACGAGTCTTCGGTACACAATCCGCTCCACGACTGTACGGGTTGCCTGGATGGACACTGGGGCCTGAACGAGTACCGCCCATGTCACCAGATGTGGATGAGTTGGAGCACGCTCCCCCTCGCTCGAGGGCCGAAGTACGGCTGGCGAGGTCCTGTAAAGCGCGATCCGTCTTGTCGATTCTGGATGACATGGCTTCCATACGCGTGCCCATCAAGTCAACTTTCAAATCCATGCTGGTCTGCTTAGCTGAAACCAGGTTCACGTCCTGGCGGATGCCTGCCAAGTCCGGGTTCAGCGATGCCTTGATCGCTTCCACCAGCGTGGCCGCCTCCGGGTTCAGGCCTTGGAGCAGGGGTGGGGCCTGGCAAGCTGGGCTGGTAGCAGCACGGTCGAAGACTTCGATGTCGGTGGCCTCTCCGTCCTCCATCGCGTCGGCTCCTCCATGAAGACGTGCTTGTTTGGCGGGTGGTGCGGCGGCGCCTCCCGACCCTAGGGCGCCCGACATGATTCGATCCACTATGCTGAAAAGAGAGACGGGGCTGGAAGTGAAACTGGGATGGAAAGAGGATACCAATGCTCGTGGATGCGCGCGAGAAAGGTGGACAGGTCCTCAACAGTGCTTGAGCCAAAATGGTGATGATGATACTGATGATGGTGATGATGACGATGATGATGATGATGGTGATGATGATGATGGTGATGATGACCATGATGATTATGGGGAGGAAGAGGAGGATGAGGAGGACGGAGACGAGGACTTGAGTGGAGTGTCAGCAGCGGTCGGCGGCTTAACGGAGAGAAGGAGAGCAATGACCAACAGTACTTTCGCGCGTGACAGCCTTCCTGGGCACCGCACGCCGCGTTGTAAGCTTTAGGTCTCGCGGCCGCCCTTGGGTCCAAGCCCCTGGACAGCTTCGACAATGCCCCGCCCGGAGTCTGCGATAAACTATTGGAAGAGGCACTGCGCTGATTGCGGCCGTTCCCAATGCCTCAAGGGCACATCGGGCACAAACCCAATGACGTGTACGGTGCGTCCCCTGGCCTCTAACGTGCATGTTGGTGCCACCCGCTCTTGATGAGCGCCCTGGGGGGCACCAGGCGGCAGGGGCTGCGGAGCCAACTCCAAACTTCGCAGCGGACTGGCCGTTCGTGGCACGCACTGCAACTGGCACGTGGACCCCGCTAGCGCACAGCGTGCGCACCAGCACCGCGAGCGGCCGCCAAGCGCTCTGCGGGAAGCGCCCCCCTTCGCCTCGCGACGATCGGGGGGTCAAACGCTCGCGCCCTTTTCGGATTCCGCGCGCGCACGCGTTTGCAGACGATGCAGGGCGAGCTGTTCTGTCCGTCGTAGGTCGGTGCGACCGTGGCCCGCGACTGCGTAGCGCGGCAACCCCGCGGACCACGCTGGAAGTCTAACGCACACGCCAGATGTCCGGATCTAGCGGCAAGTATCTGGGCTAGGGTGAAAAGAAAAGGAAGGGGACGAAGAGGAGGATGAGGAGCAGGAGGAGGAAGAGGAGGAACGGAGGAGGAAAGGCGAGGAGGAGGAAGAAGAGGAGGAACGGAGGAGGAAGAGGAGGAACGGAGCGTGGCCGCAAGGCGCCTTCTGTGCCGCGCGGACCCTTTAGGGAAGGCCAGGCCCACACTCCGTGGAGGAACCCGTGGAAGAAGAGCAGGGCAATGAAGACCACACGGCACGAGCTCGAGCGCCAACTTCCCGCGGAGCCATCCGTCGACCTCGGGCTCGGAGGGGAGGACATCAGCGGCCTCGCGCGCGCTGAGCGCGCCGACGATCTCAACGACTACGCCGTCCACGATGACGTCGCCGAGCTCCGTGCAGTCGCTGGGCATACCGTCCAGCCTGCGGCCGCGGGCGTGGACGAAAGCGCACTCCCGCCGCTTTGACTCCCTGCCGTACTTGCAGACGGCGGAGTGTGCACCCAACGCCGGGCGCGAATAAGAACCACAGCGCTGGGCACCACTCTGGCCCGCGCTCCCGCTGGCCTCTGCAAGCGATCGTATCTCCTGAGCTGGCTCCTGCACTTGAGCCTCGAGCAGATTGATCTGCACCTGCAGCGCCGACTCGAGCTGCTCGACGTGATCAGCGTAGCCCTGAAGCCTCAGGCCCATCTTGTCCCGGGGGCCGTCGACCAGCGGGACAACGACCGATGTCACCGCAGGGGCAACCCCATCCAGCGCAGCACGGGGCACTGCTTCACAAGCGGCCGGTGACACCACATCCGACATCAGCATCAGAACAACCCCCGTGATCTTCATGGGGGTCGGCATCTGTACGCTGAGAGCCTGCAACTACGCACGCCTCGATGGCGTCGAGGCGACGGTTCGCATCCATGCTCCCATCCGTCTCGCTGGATTCCGAAGCGGCGCGCTCACTCTCCGAGGGAGACGACATACGAGCCTCCTGACCATCAGCGCCGCATCCGTGCTCCCATCCGTCTCGCTGGATTCCGAAGCCGCGCGTTTCCTCTCCGAGGGAGACGGCGTACGAGCGCCGCGGCCATCAGCGCCGTGATCCTCACGCCCCGCCACCTCGCCACGCGAAGACTGGACGACATGATCGGGCCTGGCAGAAAGGCTTGGCACGTCCTCGCCATACGAGCGACAACGCGCGATCGGGCACGGCAGACTGGCCGCGCGCGCGCGCCCTCAGTGACCTCACGCGGACTCGCCCAATCTCTCTTCAAGTTGCACCAAGACCGTCTGCTCCAGTAGACCTTGTACATCGGCACTCGTCTGCGCATCCACCAAGGATTGGAAAGAAGACGACCGGGTGTCATAGACGCTCTGGTACTGCTTGGGCGCCACGGGGATAGAGGGTACCACTTCTGTCCGGGAGCCCAGCGCCGCACCCCTTGGACCTGAAGCACGACGGCAACGAGGACGAGCAGGGTGATAGACAAGAGCACCAACACTCTCACGATCCGCACGGGCTTGAAGCTCAGCCTCGAGCGAACGGGGAACACCTGCATAATGATCTGGGCATACATGCCGGGCACCCTTGAACGCCGTGTCCGTTATGTTGATAACGCTCCTGTTCTGCTTGCTGATAATGTGTTTGCTGATGGCCACATTCTGATGGGCCCCCTCTCCTATGAAGCCGAAGCGGCTGAATATGCTCAGGTGCAGCGAGATGAAATTGCCCAGCCTCCCAAGAGCAGTTGGGGTCCCGGCAAAGCAGCATCTGCAACGGAGGAGCAACGCCGATCGGAGCCATGACAACAAGCGGACGGAAATGGCTGTGCAGATGCACAAGTGCGGGCAACAAGGCCTTGAGCCGAATGGCTACGGAGAAAGGAGGAGAAAGGAGGAGGAGAAGGAGGAGGAGGAGGAGGAGAGGAGGAGGAAGAGGAGGACCGACGAGGGTGGAAAAAGAAAAGTAAGGATGCGCCGGACAAGGAAAAAAAACCCAAGGAGAAGCAGGAGGAGGAGAGGAATCGGAGGTGAAGGAGGAGGAGGAGGAGGTAGGAACCACGGGAGGCGAGGAGGAGGAGGAGGAGGAGGAAAAGGAGCAGGATGCGGAGGATAATGCGGAAGATGCGGAGGAGGAGGAGGAAGAGGAGGAGGAAGAGGAGGAGGAAGAGGAGGAGGAGGAGGAGGAGAGAGAAGGAGGAGAGAGGATGGAAGACGGCGGCACATGCAAACAGGAGGGCGTTCGGGGCGCTCGCCTGGCGCCTGCGCTGCGATTTGCAAGGAGGGCGCGCGGTCTTGACAATTAAGGGTGAGAGGAAGGGGAGAGGGGCGAGAGAGGGGAGTGGCAGAGAGCGAGGAACGAGTGGCAATTGCAGAACAAGGGGAGGGGAGGGGACGAGGGGGGTTGCGTGGATGCTGACGTGGGAGGAAGGGGAAAGGGGAGCGAATAGGTGGGGGATTGGGATGGGATTGATATAGAAGCAACGCAAACCAGACATGGCACCGCAAAGTTGTTAGAATGACTGTCCTCGCACGTGACGGTGACTTGCGATGTAATCCTTTTTCCTCCTCCTCCTCCTCCTCCTCCTCCTCCTCCTCTCCTCCTCCTTCCTGGCAATAAAAAGGGAACGGACTGCAGCAGCAGGGGGAGAGGTGATTCAGTCCGTGGGCCCCGCACTATAATTACGCGTCGCGGGCTCGAGCGGCCACTGCCTCGCGCAGAGCCGCCGCGTCCTCGCGGCTGCCTGCGCTGCTCCGGGGGCTGGCAGAGAGCGCCGCAGACCGCCCCGGCCTTGTTCTCGTCGACAAGCTGCGCGTGGTCGCGCGCCAGCTGCCGGAGGTGGCGCAAAGCGGCCCTGCCGTGGCGCCCTCTTGTCTCGACGGCCAAATGAAGCACCGGCCAAGGGCAACGGCCCTCGGGGTACAGTTGCCTCTTGTCCGCCTCCGCTGCGGCAGCCACTGCGCCGTCACGGCCAGCGGCCGCGGCCAGGCCCGTCGCGTCTCCCGGCACGGCGTACAGGACTGTCACATCCATGAACAGCCTCGGGCAGCCGACGCGCTGTGTCTCTATATCGAGGATGGTTTCCTCCTCTTCCTCCTCTTCCTCCTCCTCCTCTTCCTCCCCTCCTGCCCCTCGGATCTGAGGGCCGTGCCGCCACGAAGGTCGATGCCCTATCCTGGTACTCCTTATGCCTGCCTCTCCCCTCCTTCTCCCTCCCTTCGCCCCCTCCTCTCATCGTGCGGGGGGGGGGAGGGGGGCGACGCAGGACGTGCGACGGGGGGCGCCTCCGCGGCGGCCTCCTTCAGCGCCATCTCCTCCGCGCGCAGGCTCGCGACTTCCGCCCCCATGGCCTGCAGCTGGTCCACGGAGGCGGCCAGGCGGGCGCTCTGGGCGCTCGCCTTTGGGCACGCGGGCCGCGCCACTCGCCGCGAGGGTGGTTGTGTGTATGCGTGTGCGTGTGCGTGTGCGTGTGCGTGTGTGCGCGTGCGTGTGTGTGTGTGTGTGTGTGTGCGTGTGTGCGTG
>CAUYUJ010014210.1:299688-307188 GCA_963575745.1 Prorocentrum cordatum
TGTGTGTGTGTGTGTGTGCGTGTGCGTGTGTGCGTGTGTCTATGTGTGTACGTGCGTGCGTGCGTGCGTGGGTGCTTGCTTGCGTGCGTGCGTGGGTGCGTGCGTGCGTGCGTGCGCGTGTGTGTGCGTGCGTGCGCGCGTGTGTGTTTGTGTGTGTGTGAGTGTGTGTGTGTGTGCGGGTGTGTGTGTGTGTGCGTGTGCGTGTGTTGCGTGCGTGCGTGCGTGCGTGTGTATGTGTGTGCGTGTGTGTGTGTGTGCGTGTGTGTGTGTGTGTGTGTGCGTGTGCGTGTGTGCGCGTGTGTGTGTGTGTACGTGTGTGTGTGCATGGTTGTGGTTGTGGCTGTGGTGTGTGTGTGTGCGTGTGTGTGTGCGTGTGCGTTTGCGTTTGCGTGTGCGTGTGCGTTTGCGTGTGCTTGTGCGTGTGCGTGTGTGTGTGTGGTGCGTGCATGAGTGCGTGGGTGTGAATGTGTGTGTGTGTGTTTGTGTGTGTGTGTTCGGGTGGGTGGGTGGGGTGGGAGGGTTGGGGGTGGAGGGGGCGCGGCTTCGACGAGGGAAGTGGGCGCGCCTGGTGCCTCTGCATCCGACCAGGCGGCTCCAACATGCCCCCGAGAGGCCCCACGAAGCCCGCAAGAGGCGCCAAGGGAAGCCTCCTGCGAGTTCACGGGGGGCTGGAACTATTCAAATGCCAGGGTGGGTGTTTGATGCTGTGCTTCCGAAACATGTCGGCCTAAAACATCAATACGCTTATTCATATATGTATATATCTGTAAAAGACTCCAACATTCCGCCGAGAGGGCCCCCAATAGGCCCCAATGAACTCTCCAGCAGGCAACTGGATATGCACTTACTTGCTCTGCGTTCAGGCCGCATGATGATAACATCAGGGGGGCATCATGGCACTGCTGGGGCATACCACAATTTACAATTGATTCACGATTGACTCGCGTTCATGCCACCATTGGGGCACTATGCAAGATGCCATTCAGGTCAACATGCAATTCACTCGCGTGTAATATGTTTGCCAACGTGGAACCCTAACAGTGGGTTCTTGCACTCTGGATGTGTCGCAAATGGCCTGCAATATACGCAGTGCAGTTAATCAGGTGCAATGTGTGCTGTGCAAGCTACGTGGCGCAAGCTATGTGATTCAATTTAAGTATATGGTGCAAGTTATGTGGCGCAAATGACGTGGTGACAGATACTTGGAGCAAGCTATACGTCATGCGTTATTTATCCACTGCAGACACGCCACCAAAAGCTCGCTTGAAGCAGTCGGCTGCCCTGAAGCACTGGACACCAAACTGTCGTGGTCTAGCGCCGCTGGCCCGAACGTGTCCAGGAAATTCGCAGGCCCAAGGAGGAGGAGGAGAAGGAGGAAGCAAAGGGGCGTGGCGAAGGGAGCGGACTCAATGGAGGCAACACGCGGTCCTGAAATCTGCGTTCAAACGTGGACCCGAGAATGTGCAATGGCCCCGGGCCCCGACAAGTGAAGGATAATCACACGAACCGACCTGCAGCAGGCAAGTCACCCTAGAAACTACGCAACAATCTGTAACAGAGGGGCAAACATAAAGTGAACATCCCGGCTCTATACGTCTTGCACTCTGTGCTGTGCAACATGTGTGTCGCAACCCGTGTGGTGCAATCCATGTCGTGCGACGCTGGGGGACTGGAACGTGGTGAGCGTGTCGAACCGAAGCGTGGCGGGCCAGCACGGGCGGAACGACCGGCGAAGCAGCCGCATCTGCCCTGCGGCTTCTCGACTGGCGCGGCTTCCCAGCAAGACGCTCACACCTCCGACCCTCCAATCGCCCCGTAAGGCCCCGGCCTCGGCCGCGCAGCCCTCCCGAAAAAGGTAGCGCCAGCTGGGCCGGCCGGGGTAGGAGGAGGAGGAGGGAGGAGGAGGAGGAGGAGGAGGGAGGAGGAGGAGGAGGAGGAGGAGGAGGAGGAGGAGGAGAAGGAGGAGGAGGAGGAGGAGGAGGAGGACTGCTCATTGGACTGCTCATAACGCGAAAGACCCCTCAAGGCCGACCGCCCCGCCGCGAGCGCCACCACCCCGGAGGGCCTGTGGGCCAACGCAGTCGGGGTCGGCGGGCCAGCGCCCCGGAGGGGGAACGCCTGCTTGCGGGTCCGTGCGCCCGGGCCCCTGGCCGCCTCTCCCCGGCTGGCGCCCGGGGGGGGCGCCTAGAAGGCCGGGCGGCGCGGCCGCGCTGCGCTTCAGCTGGCGCCCGGGGGGGGGCGCCTGGAAGGCCGGGCGGCGCGGTCGCGCTGCGCTTCCCCCCTACCGCTGGGCAAGCCCCGCAACCCCCCCACCCTCGAGCGGCCTGTTCCCGAAGGCGGGGCAGGCCGCCAGAGCGGTCGGGCGGGCTGGGCGGGCTCGGCCTGCGTAGGTTAACCTGGTGGTAACCCGCAGGTTCCAGCGCGGCTCCGGAAGCGTGGGGGGGGGAGGAGGCGGAAAGGGGTGGAGGGGCAAGAAGAGAGGCACCTCGCCCTTGGCTCGAGTCTGCGGTCGGTGATGGGTTTCCCTGGCCCGCCCCTCCGCCAGACCGGGATCCGGCGCAACTCGCCCGCCGCGGCGAAGGGGGCGACGGACGGAGACGAAGGGAGACGATGAGGAGGGATCGGTCGACTGGGGGAGAAAGAGAGGAGGAGGAAGCAAAGGGGAGGGGACGGGGGGGGGAGAAGGGAGGGAGGAGGGGGGAAAGGAGGGGGAGGAGGGCAACGGCCCAGAGCGAGGCGAGCCCAGCAGGGGCGACGAGGAACCCCGCAGAGACCCCCACGCCACAGACCCGCGCCAGAGAGGCGGATCCAGCCGAGGCGACGAAAGGAACAACAGAAACCTACCATTTGCGACCGAAAACGGTCGGTTTACTCCGGCGGCGAAGCCGGCCACCAGGACCTGGGCAGGAACGGGGGGACAAACAACATGGGCCCGCCCCTAAGGAGCCGCGGGCAACACCTCCATGCGCGAGGATGGGCTGGCCTCCCCCGGATCGTGTCCGGAGTCCGGCGGGGCGCCGATGCATCGGCGATGCGCGCCCGATGCATCGGCGACGCATCGCAGATTCCAAGTCGATGCCCCCCCCCCCAATGCCTATGCATCGGCGATATATCGCCGACGCATAGGCACGCCTATCCCCCCTATCGCTACCCCTGGGGCGAAGAGGCTCGGCGCCTCGAAGAGGCTCGAAAGCTTGGAGTCTCGGAGACTCGGGGAAGCTCGGGCCCGGGCAGCTGCGGGGCAGAGGGGGGGGAGGAGGAAGAGGAGGAGGAGGAGGGGGAGGAGGAGGAGGAGGAGGAGGAGGAGGAGGAGGAGGAGGAGGAGGAAGAGGAGGAGGAGGAGGAGGAGGAGGAGGAGAGGAGCGAACGATCCCCTGAGAGAGCGTTCGTCCAGCTTCCCACGGGCGCCCGCGCGACCCCGCGCCGCCCGCGAGGCAAGAAGGGGGTTTCAGGGCGCGTCGCGAGGCGGACACGGCCGCAGCGTTCTTGAAGTCTTGTTGTGCTGGTCGACGACGTTGTCCACGACCCTGAGCTCGGTGGCAGAACTCGGGAAGCATGAGGTCTGGCTGTTCTGGATGCGGAGGAAGTTGTACGTCTTGAAGGCCACCGCCATGCGCGCGATGGCGTGCCTGATGTCGTTTTCGCCGTCGTGGATTTCACCATTGAGGCCCATGCGCGTGAGAATGTGCGCGGGCACCGCTCCTCGAGGCTGGCACAGGTGCGACTACAATCGCGGGCATGTGAGATAGTGTGCGATGTCGTCAATGTTGAGCTTGCTCTCGCTGCATGGGCAGCCAAGCAGGCATTGGAACTTATACGGGTTGACGTGCATGCGGTAGCTGGCGGTCCAGGCCCCCGCCAGCGTCTGGAGCGTAGGCCATAACTTTGACGGGGTTCACGAGCAAGGTGGCGGCGAAGTGCGGCCCATTGCGCGGCAAGCGATGTAGGCAGGGCGTCCATCTCGATCATGTCTCAAAGCTGCTGTCCCTCTCCGCCCCGCGCAGTATCTTCAGGCAGCCAGCGGTCTTCATCATCGCGAACGGGTCCATCAGCAGCCAACCAGCGACGGCGGGCACGATGCTCAGCGGCTTCTTCTTCTCGCTCGCGTTGGACAGCTGCAGAAGGGTGAGCAGCAGCATAGAGGGCGACTCGGCGGCTCCGCGCACAGGCGGACTTGTGCCAGTTCGACGCGCAGATGTCAGTGGCGGTGCGATGCCTCTTTTGCGTGTCGCCAGCCATGTCGTCAAGGGCGAAAATCGCGTCGAATTGTGGCCTCGCAGGACACTCGTGACGTACGGCACGCACCACTCCATCCAGTCGGTGAAGTCGTTGAAGCTCAGGTCCATGAAGATGCTGGGCAGCCAACGGGCAGCCCAGGCCTCGGCACGCTCGTTCATGTAGGCGAGGGAAACTTCGGCATTCGTCGTGGCACTCGTTGTGGACGGGTCGTTCTCCGCGTCAGCAAGCTGGTGAAAAGGGGCGAGCATGATGGCGGAGTCCGATCAGCGGGAACCAAGCCCTCAGGCGCTTCAAGATGGTCTTGTCGAAGGAGTCGAAGTAGATGTTGTTCTGCAGCTCTGTGAGGTAGGCTTGCTGAGAAGACTTGGATGTGACAGTGTGTTCTTTCCCATGGGACTTGCCGCGTCCCGAGGCCTTGCCACGACCTTTACCATCACCGCGCGCGTCGGGGACTGAGTGTTTGTTGGTCTCTAACGCCAGGCGACCAGCAGCGGCAGCGCGACGATGAGCGGCGGCGAGGGCAGCGGAAGCACGTGCAGGAGTTCCCAGCGAACGCTTCGTCATCTTGTAGATCGAGCCCTTGCACGTCGGGTGTAGCTGGCATGAGACAATCATGTCAAAACGCTGCGCGATCGAGAGCATGTCCATCCAGCAGTCGGCGCGCCAGGCACCTTCGAGAACTTGGTATATGGGAAGCTGATGTTCTGCAACCTCGCGGTGATCATGAGGAAGAGCAGGCCAGGATGTCAAAGTTTTGGTGGCCGTCCTCCACATAGTCGCAGCCAGCAGCGTTTCCAGCCCTTGGGGCATTTCCGCACCCGCCAAGCGCTTGAACGAGAAGATGCCCATCTTGGAGAAGCTCGAGGGTGCAGCTCGGATGATCTTGTGCAGTCCGTGGAATTCTGTGGCGAGAACGCAAGGCGAAGGAGGGTGGAGCTGGCCAGTGTACGAGAAGCAGGTGGCGGCGGCGACGTCGTACAGCTTGATACTTTGCTGCAGCGGAGACCTCGCCTCGGCGAGAATCTGGACGCGGTCCCACCACTTGCTTGCTGGGCCTTTTCCACTGCGTCGCCAGCGAGGCTCCAGGGCCAATGTGGGCGCCCAGGTAACGCGCGAAGCTCGAGATCTTGAGCTCCTTCCACGGGGCGTAGACGTTGGCGAGCGTGGTCCGTATCGTGCGCATGATGGCAGGCGTAGGCAATGACCAGGTAGGGGCGATGATGCATTCCTTGGCTTGCAGGTGAAGGCCAGCGAATAGTTCGGCAGCCCGCAGATGAGGGAATAGCATTTCGATGTCGTGTAGCGCGGCCAGGACGATGCCAAGGTCGTCGGCGCAGGCGCTGATGAGGCCGCGGCCGATGCGTTCAAGCTCGCGTTCGATGCCGCGGATGATGGGGTCGAAGACGAGGGCCCAGAGCGCGCCGCTCAGTTGGTAGCCTTGGGCGACGCCTGAGGCTGCGATCAAGAGAGGGCGCCTCGTGTCTCCAATCTCGAGGAAGGCCAGGGGCATCTCGTAACATGCTTTTAGCAGCGTGAGGACCTGGCCGTGGAAGCCCCATCTGCCGGGAACCTCCCAGAGCCAGTCGTGGAGCAAGCTGGGGAAGGCCGCCGCGATGTCCATGCTGGCGAAGCACTGCATGAGCTGATCGGCGCCCTCGGTGATGCTGAGTTTGCGGGCGACGGGGTCTACCATCGCAATATTGTTGAGAAATTGCCTTCCGTTGACGAAGCCCTGCTGCTCCTCGGTCGCCTTGGCGGCGACGCTGTGTAGCTTGCGGTTGATGGCTGGCGCGAGGAGCTTCACTTCGCTGTTCTTCATGGCGAGCGGGCGGAGGCAGTCCGTGCTCCTGGTGCACTCGAAGTTGCCGAGCGGCTCATCGCCCTTAGGGAGCATGGCCATCATCGCGTAGTTCAGGTCGCGTGGAGCAGCGCCTCCGTCGGCCACGCGCTGCATGTGCTTGTGTAGCGCCTCGAGGCTGCCAGGCGAGATGGTCCAGGCGCGGTGAGGGGCGCCGTCGGGGCCAGGGGCCGAGTCTCCGGAGAGCCTGGCAGCGTTTCGAAGATCTCGAACTTCAGGGAGTGGTAGATGGAGGTGCGGTTGTTGGGGGAACACTCCGTCCAGGTACCTCTGCACGTCGTGAATGTTGACCGATTTCGCAGCAGAGATGCGACTCCAGTGCTGCTGGATGGCGCTGTGCATGGCCATCGGGTCGGTGGCGATGTGGTGGCTGGAGCCTTCCGAAATGCGGATGCCAGCCGGGATGAGCCTCTTGGCGAAAGGCTTCCAGAGCTCACCTCTTTGTGCGGCGCGGCGAGCTTTCTGCCTCCATTTGTCGCCCAGAAGAGGCTTGTGTTCCAGATGGGCAGCGCGAGATCTAGCAGCGGCATCTTGTCTGCGGCGATCGGCGATGGCAAGGTGGGTCGCGTCGACCTCGTTCGCGAAGGCCCTGGGGTCGATGATGGAAATCTTGTCGGAAGTAATCTGCAGATGCTTTGAGCCAGCAGTGGCGTCATGCGACAAGAGCCTGGCTGTCTTCCAGTCCTGGTGCCAGACCGCGCGCGAGATGCTTCTCAGCGTCATGGCGCGTGCCTCGCAGAGGATGGATGGGGTCGTCGTCCCTGAGCTCAGATGGCTGAATCGCGATGGGGGCGTCGCGAGCCTCCTGCGCTGCAAGTGTCATGATATGTTTCATTGCACGCCAGTGTGATAGAGGGTCGATGCCAGCCACGTCAATCATGCTCGCGAGGCGCTCGAAATAGAACTTGTAGTGCTTGGACTCGAAGATGAATGCGGAAGCGCCGCGTTCGGCTGGAGGACGCTGCGCACGCGGTCGAAGGCGAAGGTGCAGAATTTTGTGGTCGCTTGCAGGCTCGCCGACGCGCGCCAGGGGTCGGCTGTCGACGGTCAGGTGAATCTCTACGTGGGGCACGTTGAAGGCGGCGGTGGAGATGAAGCACCGGTCGATCGCGGCCTCTGTCATGTTTGCCGAGGAGGAGGAGGAGGAGGAGGAGGAGGAGGTGGAGGAGGAGGAGGAGGAGGACGAGGAAGGGGAAGGGCCACGAACCGTGTGAGGGGTGCGCTAAAAAAGTAATTCACTTAACTAACTAACTCCAATGCTCTGCCTGCTCGAAAAACGCATGCGCAATCAAAATCCAATCTGTCCCCATGGCCCTGCCACACGTTCCTGACTCGGGAACGGCTAAGAAAATGAGAATCCCATGGCCCTGCCGCACGGTCGTAACGTGGGCAAACTCAACTGG
>CAUYUJ010014210.1:312188-330987 GCA_963575745.1 Prorocentrum cordatum
GTGCTATGCGTCGCGTGCAAAATCTCTCACATCCTACGTCGCTGCTCACGATCTTAATTGTTCTGCCTTGTCGCCGGATAATATTGGCCAGTATGTTTGTCTTTTCTGGGTACAGCTCCAAGCCGCATTGCGCTGTTTGGATCTAGAGGTCGCGCAAAAAGTATTTCAGCTGACGCAGAATGCAGAGATCCCCGGTCAATCGTCCAAAACCCCGGTAAATCGTACCGGCCTTTCCCTGGGCGTCTTTCCGTGAGCCTGCACAGGGAAGGAGAAATTCCAGAAATTCCATATCTCCAGAGTTCATGATAATCATGGCAGTCGCACGGATTGGAGCCTCGAGAATGGTGTCACAAATAATGACTTTGCGCACACCGTTACTTTCGACGAATTTGATAACGAATGCAAAGATAATGCGAGTACCCGTAAAGGCGGGAAGGGGCCTGGACTGCGCACAACAACGATGCACAACGCATGTCCGCACCACGCGCGCAAAGGCGCTTGTGCACAACGCAGCGCCTCCGTACACCGCAGCAACCATGTGCACTGCAGCCCGCGTGTGCACCAGAGTGCCCGCGTGCACCACAGCGCCTGTGCACACCGCATACGCACCACCGCGCCTTTGTGCACCACCAGCTGCTGCAGCAGTGGCAACAGTCTGCCCAACAACACCTCAGCGCCTGTGTGCACTACACTGCCTGTGCACCTTCAGAAACCTCCAGGCCACGTCGGTCGTCGTCATCCTCCTCTCCCACCGCCTCCTCCTCATGCTCCTCCTCCTCCTCCTCCTCCTCCTCCTCTCCTCCTCCTCCTCCTCCTCCTCCTCCTCCTCGTCCTCCTCCTCCTCCTCCTCCTCCTCCCCCTCCTCCTCTTCCCCCCCCTCCGCCTCCTCCTCCTCCCCCTCCACCTCCTCCGCCTCCTCCTCCTCCTCCTCCTCCTCCTCCTCCTCCTCCTCCTCCTCCTCCTCCTCCCTCGTCGCGTCCTCATCCCCCTCCTCCTCATCTTTTCTCCTTTCCTCCTCCTCCTCCTCCTCCTCCTCCTCCTCCTCCTCCTCCTCCCCCTCCTTGCCAAGCTGTGCTGTGTTGCCACTCGCGGATCTGCGCAGTGCTGAAGAATTGGCTAGATCCACGAACTGCCCAGGTCGTTGTGCTTCACCGTGCCTCCGGGGTGGCACCCATGGCCCCCCACAGTCACATATTCGCGTTTGGCAATTCGGGCCGCTGGTCTCGAAGAAAATATCTTCACATCCAACACCAATGCCTTTCAGGAAGCCAATGCCTGGCGCGCTGCGGTTTTCGATCGAAAAGATGGTTGCCTGACCTTGTTCCACGAGCGGGGGCGGGTCAACCGCGTCCACTGTGATGGCAGGCAGCAAGAGGGGCCAACGCATACCTCTGCGCTCTCGGCCAGCGGGTGGGAACTTCAAGATTGTAGTCGCGCGTTGCGATTCAGAACGTGTAGTATGTGGCCCCATCAGCGATTGCTTGTCCGACGCCAGCTGGCGCACCCGGATAGCAGCGCACGCAGCCTGTGTGAACGACGCTGGGAAAACTACCTGGCGCTGGGCACGCTGCTCGGACACACGCCTGGAGACCCCCAGCGCGACCAGGAAGCGGCAGGATCTGCATACGCGCCCCCGCTAACCTGGGAAATGCTGCGCAGGAGCTGCCGAGGCGCTGTCCAAAAGCCCCAGAAACGCTGCTTTGAAGCTCCGCAGGCGCTGCCCACATACCTGAGAAATTCTGCCCCGAGGCTGCCTTGGCGCGTTTGGGAAGCGCTGCTTAGGAGCTGCCCGGGATCGGCGCGCGAGCGCAGGAAACGCTGCGAAAGAACTGCGCAAACGCGTGCGACCCACGAGTTGGGAATGAGTTTCGAAGCGGTTGCGGGACACGCTGCTGGCTCGAGCAAGCCACCGTGACGCTAACTGGCCGACGGGCCTTTGGGAGGAAACATGCCTAGCTGAGCCGACTGGCGTCTTCTCAAAACCCGAACAGCTCTCTCGAAGCACGTTCCGGGACTTCTGTTGGCCGCATCTACTGATGCCCTTCCTTCCCTCACGTTGCTTGTGGTGGTAGGCCCACGGCGGCAGGAGCACTCGAAGACGCAAACACACACCGTTGTGGGCGGGCACGAATCGGCCGGGTTGTGCGAGTAGGCCGCGCGCGCGGCGGGGCGACGCGACCGCGGCCTCGCTGCGCAGGCGGGAATCATCGCGCCGCCGCGCGCCAGGGGTGGATGCCGCGGGGGGGCGGCGCTGCCCCCGCGGCGCGTGCGCTTCGCAAGTGCTTGTTGTTCTGGGATGCGGCGCCGCGCGCGCGCGGCGGGTGCCTCCCTGGTGCAGGCGTGGCGCGCGGTTGCCCAAGCGGCGGTGCGTCGGGCCAGGCCGTCGCGCCTGGGCCCGGCGCAACCGCCCAGGGGGCAGCCTCGCGCCGCGCCGCTCCTCCGACGGCGAGAGCAGTCGGGGTCGAGGCCCAGCACGCGCGGCTGGACTTGTGACCCACGGGCCTGGGAAGCGCTGCCCAGGAGCCACGTTGTGGTTGCGGGACACGCCTCAGGTTCCAGCAGGTCGTTGTGGCGCTCCGAGGCCGGCGGCTGCGGGGAGGAAGCTGGCCCACGTAGTTGAACCGACTGTTTTTTTTTGAAGGGGCCCTGGAACACACAAATAAATACACACAAATAAAAGGATGTCCCATATTTTCGCATATTTTCTGGGTTTTTGTCTTCCCCCCACTTCCCATATTTTCGCATATTTCCGGGGGAATCGACGATTAATTGTGTCTGTGTGTTTTTTCCCCTCCTTATTTTTGTTCGAAAGCCCTTAGAACTGCTTCAGGGAGTTATCCAGGACATTTCTGGCAGACTCTCTGGCGTCCCTTCCCCCCTCTCACGTCGTACGTTTGTGACCCACGGGCCTGGGAAATGCTGCCTACGTGGTTGGGCCGACCTCTTTTTTTTTGGGTCGAAAGCCCTTAGAACTGCCGGCTTCTCCTCTGAACCCGTATGCAACTCCTGCGCCGCTTCCGCAGCGGCGGCGGGCGCCCTTCTTCCGGGCCCTCCGCGGGCGCAGGCTCCGGAGGGCCAGCAGGCGCCGCCGGCGACGGCGCGAACGTCGAAGGGGTTCCCATGCTCCTTCAACTGCCCCCCCCCCCTCTCAGCCTCCTCCTTCCTGGCCTTGCCTAATTGTCCTCCTCCTCCTCCTCCTGTTCCTCCTCCTCCTCCTCTGCCTCCTTCTCCTCTACGCCCTACCACCCGATCGCTCACTCGCTCGCTTGCTAATGGCACGTGATGCGCCGAAATGGCAGCACCATTTCCGATTGGGGACGTGGTCCGAGCGGAGACGGGACGGGGCCGGGGCCCCGTCAACCAGGGACGGGGCCAGCGCTGAGGCTGGAGCACCGTTCTCACTTACGGACGTGACCGGAGCTGAAACGAAAGCGCCGCTCCCCAAAAGGAATGTGGCCGTCGCTGAGGCGAGAACCGACCCCATAAATGTTTGAGGCGACGGTTCCGCACTGTCTAAGGATCTGCGACAAATCTCATGTCTCAGGCGGCACTGGCCGAACCACCGAGGGTCAGGGCATCTCCGAGCCGAGATCTGGGAGGGCGTCTCCAACGAGATTGGCACGACCGTCCTGAACATCCGAAGAAGTCTCTGCGCGGCCGTCCCTCGGCCGCAGCTGGCAGCTGACACAACGGACCCGCAGAGTGGGCGCAAACCGTGCTGACACTACCACGCTCCGAGAGAATCATGAAATTGTGGTGACAACATTTCTACACTGTATGAATATTTCTGCTTTTGCATTGGCGCCAGCGCGGGGACAGCCGGGACGCCTTGACAGGAGACTCGGTAGCACGTCGTCTGCAAAACGGAGGTTGGTTAGGAGGGTTTCCGTGGTGAAGACCATATGTATGCCAACTTTTTTTTTCCCGCCATGTGTCCTTTGTGCGTCGGAGCATGTGTTCAAGAAGGAGGAAGAGGCGGAGGAGGAGCGGGAAGAGGGGGAGGAGGGGGAGGTGAGGGGGAAGGTTAGGGGGAGGAGAGGGGGGAAGGCGGCTGGGAACCGCCGAAGACAAGTCAGCGGCGTACCGCTAAAAGCACTACCAATCACATTCTTCCACATCGCTCGACGGGGGAAGAGGAGGAAGGGAAGAAGGAGGAGGATGATAATTGGAGGATGATGACGACGATGATGGAGGACGATCACAGGAAGGAGAAGGAGGAAGGCGTGCAAAAAAAGTCGAGTAGCATCAGGGATACACCAAACAATCGCATCGGAGCTCTTAAACCCAATTGCGCAAACTCGTTTTTTTCCACAGGCAACGATGACCCCATGAAGTGATGCCGGATACTTGAAATAGGAGCGGGGAGTCGGCAAGCTGTCTTGCCGCCGAACCGTTGTCGTCCGTTCCTCCCAGGCGAGACGAAAACTAAAGCGCGGAAGAGAAGGAGCGGAAGAGGGGGAGGCGGAGGAAAGAGGCGAGGGGAGAAGGGAAACACACGACATATCGTAAAGCACCCACTCACGGCCTGCGACGTCCAGTCGTGGCTCATGCAATCCCATGGCCTCTTCAGCCGCAATACATGAGGTCAACATCAAATAATCAATGCACCCACAACTGGAGCCAGAGGTGCCACGCAACAGTACCCGTGCAAAGCAAGAGGGAAAAAGGAGGGGAAGGGAGGAAAAGAGAGACAGGAAGAGAGAACGGGATATCCATGCTCAGAAAACCCGCGCGTGCGTACACCTTTCTAGAATACCTCCAGCGGTACTCGCACAATTGGCCCTCACGGGAAAAACTAGCACGGTAGACGGAGGATGGGAGAGCTGGCCGGTTGAAACAAATGGCGGGCAAGGCGGCGACACGCTCACAGCGCGCTACGAGCATAAAGAGTAAAGGGTCCGAGGACACCCGTGACAAGGCAAGACAAGCTCTTTGTGGTATGGCGACGGGGCCGAGGCCAAACATAGCGGCCGACCGGAGCGGCCGGGCGACTGCATGGGCGACCGTCGCTTGCCGTGCAAGCCGGGGGCGACAAATAGCGAACGCGGGACCCAATGTCGAAAAGACGTGAAGAACAGCTGAACCTATAGCGGAATATGCATGAGGAGGAGGAGGAGGAGGAGGAGGAGGAGGAGGAGGAGGAGGAGGAGTATATCACAGCAAAGAAAACGTCGCCATCGCCAGCAGCGTCCGTGAAACGAGCGCTCCTCCCAGCCATGATGGGCAAGAATGTGGAGGAGGGGGGGAGGAGGAGGAAGAGTCGAGACAAACCGCACGGTCCTTTGGCGAGGCCCAAGAGAAATCAACCCAACAAGTGCTGGGAAGTTCGGGCCTGCCCCCGGCCTCCAGCCAGGCCCCAGACCGGAAAAATATGAACCCATGCAGCGTCGTATCCTCGATTGTGGGCGAAACCGCCCGCATCGCCGCCCAGCCGGCGCAGCCTGCAGAATCGGCCACCCGAAACGGAGGACGAGGGGGGAGGGGGACGGAGGGCGGAGAGGAGTATCTCCCTCGACGGGCGCCTCGGCCAACTCACGGGCCCTCCAGCGGGCCCGAAGAAAGTGCAACACGGATCAATTAGGGAAGAACAACATGTTGAAATCAGAGGTCTTTGCCTCGGGCGCCCACCCGTGGGGGGCCACAAGCCAGGTGATCACAAAGGACCGCCCCCCCGACGAGGACGAAGGGAAAGTGGCGGTCCCCTGCCCCCCCCCCCGCGGCCCCCCCAGGGGCAAGCATGTGACTGGCGCCGCTTGGCTGCCAGCCGCGGAAATGGAGCAAGCCGCGGTCTGTGGTCGGTCAAATATCTGCCGCGCGGCCGGGACGCGCGGGGACAGGAGCGAGGACGAGGAGGGAAGGACGAGAAACGGAGGAGAGAGGAGCCCTCACCTGCAACGGCGTCTCGTGCTCGAGGGCGGGGAACCTATCGTTGAAGGTGTCGTTCACGACGTCGTCCGTGCCAAGCGCGGCTGCACGCGTCGGCGTCCCGCGTCTCCCCCAGCATGGCGTCGAACGGTGCCCCTGTACTGGCGCGGTTGGCAAACTCGCCGAAGTCGAGCGTCGTCTCTGGTAGCTTCGTGCAAGAGCTGGTCCATGATCGCGTTGGCGGTCTCTCGGCGTTCCGCACTCGGCTGTATCTGACGCCTACGCATATCGTTCACCGCGCGGTACAAAGTGTAGTTGGTCACCGCCTGTTGTTGCAACTGCTTGTCTGTCATGACCGATGCCAGCATTCGTTGCGTCCAAGGCTGCTCTGTCTGAGTCAGAGCCCATCCCAGCCGTCTTCTGGACCATGTCTGGCCCACGGGGCAGCGCATGTAGTGCTCCACGGAGTCGTCCGCTGTACAGGAGCACCCGAGCACGCAGACCCGGCGGCCCTCCCGGAGAGACCGCATTCGACGGTTCGTTGCCCATCGGTTGAAGATGGTGTTGATCATAGCGGCCCGTATCCGGGGCGGAACAAAATGTCTGAGGCGCCGTAGATGCTGCGCCGCCCGCTGGGCCGCACGGCCGGGCAATTCTGGCAGACTCCACCTGGCCAAGCGCGCCCAGAGACGTCGCTCCACGCAGTAGCCGTCGCGAGCAAGGAGGCGGCCGGTGAACCATCTCTGAGCGCCCTTTCTGAATTGCCTGTCCTTCTGCTCCGTGAGCGGTCCCATGGCGACGCCGCCAAGCGCGGGCCTTGCTGCGTGGATGTGCGCGCCGCTCCGGGCCTGCCGATCGCTCTCCGCCAGCACCGTCGTGGGGATGTGTCGATCAAGCCACGCAAAGAAACGAGCAACTCTCATCACTCGATCGGCGCGGCCTCTCGCCGCGACGAGCTCAGCAGCCATTCCCTTCCAGTCAATGCCGCCGTCCTGTCGAGATTCCCACGCGTGCATGCGGAGCATCGAGGCGCGGCAAGAGATCTCCAGCGGGCGTAGGTGCGCAGCAAGCCCAATATCCAGACCATGGCGCAAGTCAGCTGAAGAACGCCAAAAACCTGGTCCAGGCGCCACTCGCCGAACAGCTACCCGTTCCCTGTCGATGACCTCCTGAGGCGGGGCTTCAAGCTGGGCAATAAACAAGATCGTTGGTAAGACGTAGGCATTGTAGGCAACGAGCGCCATGTTCAGGCCGAGCTCGCTCCAGCGCCAATCACCCAGACGACTGGTGTACTTGTCAAGCGGCTTGTCCCACGAGTTGTACTGCTTTCCTGGGCCGACGTAATACCCGAGATATTTGCCCGTCGTGCCCCATTTGATTTGGATCGCCGCTTGGTCCGATCTAGTGCTCTCCTGAAGCTGTTCGATGTCGGCCTCCCACAACGGGATGACCAGTGTCTTTGATAGGATGAGCGCCAGGTTCGAGACCGCCTCAAAGGTGCGAAAGGTGTTGGAGATCTGGCGGTGCTCCGTCCTCCACGAGCGCACCAGCATGGCGGTGTCATCCGCGAAGGCCCGCGTAGTCGAAGTTGGCGATCTGTACCCAAGAATCCGTAGCAAGCTGTCAGACGCCAGTGCGAAGAAAAGCGGGGACAACGGACACCCTTGACGAATGCCCGTCTCCAGTGGTACCTCACCGTGCAACTGGCCGTGCAGGAGGAGCGTGCCAATTGTCATATGGCAAAGATATATTAGCACCTCCATCGCCAACGCTGGGAAGCCCGCAGACCTCGCGGTGGCCAACACGTACCGTCATGAGATGGACGGGAACGCGGCCGTGAAACCGAAGAGAATTACGGCCGCGTCTTCCCCGCCCAAGCAGGAAGTTCCGGCCGCGTGCTCAATATCTATGACGTTCGCCAACATTGACCCGCCCTGGATAAAGCCGCGCTGTTCCTTGGCAGTACCAGGTGCCATGATCGGCTGCCAACGCAAACGGTATGCGTTCGAAATCACGCGATTGTCAGCGCTAGTGATCGATAGCGGTCGAGAGCCAGCTGGTAGAAATATCTGTTCTCCTCGGGCATCCGTTCTCGCCGGCTGTTTCGGCAAGCAGCACAGGAGCGACTCGTTGAACGTGTCGTGGGCCTTGTTGCCTGGAACCATCCCTATCTCAAGCTGTGTGGCAGCTTCCCAAAGCACGTGGACGCCGAGCGGCCCAGGATGTCGCCATGCCTGGAAAAGGTATCCCATCAGGTCCAGGGCGAGAATCCCCCGCAATCCGGAGCGCCCTCTCTATATCTTCCGAACGCAATCTCCATCGAGCACAGGGGACCTCGAGGCGCTGGCTGCCGACACGCTCCGCCAATGCCAACCATGAGTTGAGCCTGGCCTCGTCCGCTGGTTTGCCACGGAGGACCTTTGCCCAATGGGCCGCGAGATGCTCTGCGATGGTGCGCGTGTCTGTGGCCACGTCCCCCTCGTCGGTCTCCAAGAGGTAGATCCCAGCATTCGCAGTGCCACGGGTGAGTCTCGCAAGCCGCTGGTTGATGGAGTTCTGCTGCGTACGTCGTCGGTGCTCGTCGTCGTCCGAACCGCTGGCCTCGTTCTGTAGCTTGCGCATGTCGTTCAGCACCTCGTTTTTGGTCAATTCGACTGCCTTGTCCTTCAACCGCTGGAGAGCGTTCACCATGAATGCGCCGTCTGGGGCCACCGAAGCAGCCCAAACTTCCGGCAATCGGGGCCGCAATCTGGACGTCGTGGTGACCTTTCCATTCCGGATAGCCGTAATGAGTGAAAACGCCGTTGCCGCTGTTGGTGCAGGGCCCAATTGCGCAAAATCGGGCAGCGCTGACGGTTGGCGCAAATGCAAGGGAAGCAAGGAAGTCAACCCAACGGCCACTCAGCGGAAGACCGCCAAACTATGAAGTGAAAGTGCGGCCTGGAGGACAAAAAGGCCCTACCACACTACGGCGGCAGACCCCGGCAAGGTCGAGTCGGGAGGGAAGCGCCGTCGGACCTTCGCGTCTGCGGGCCGGGCTGGCGCGTGCCCGGGCCCGCTGGGAGGCGGCGGCGCAGCAGCGGGGCGGGAGCAATCTGGCGACCAAGCCGTCGGCGCGCGCCAAGGTTGGCGCTCCAGGCGCAGGTTCGCGCGGCCGGATGCAAGTCGCCCCGACGCGATCGGCGGCAACGGTTTCCAGATCCAGCCCTGGGAGCGTGAGCGAATGCGCTTCGAGCACGATCTGGGCTGTGTCGGGCAGTAGGACACCGCCATCAAGGTCAAGAGGAGCAGCGGCCTGGCTAGGATGCCACCAGCACTCCCCGGACAAGGACCAGCAGCACGCTCTGGATCTCCAGCGTCACGCTGAACGACCACCATCAGCAAGCAACAGGTCGATATCAGAGAGAGAGAGAGCAAGATCACCACCGACCTATAATGATATCCACGTGCTCCCGCCCGTGCACCTCGTCGTACGAGTCCGTGTGACGACCAGGGGCACCATCGCCACGCCCAGGACTGGGCACCGTCGACGAGATCAAAAATACAAACTTCACGATGTGGTCTCACACCAGCGAGCACCCAATATCCACGCGATCACGATCGCCATCGTCAGCCATGCATCTGTCCGTGGCCGCCCCCGTCGGGCACACTGGCGCTTCGCCCAAACAGCTCCTCTTGCACTCGTGCACATCCTGCCCGGCCATGTTGATCGCACTGGCGAGGCAGAAGCGGTGCACTAGGAGGCTGGTCTGCGCAACTGCCTCGTCTCGTCCGGGTACACTAGCGCACTGCATATCTGCCACGCTATCGGCAGTGCATCGGCTGGGCACGACCAAGCCTGCTCATCGCGCCAAAACTCAGCGGCATGGCGTGCAAGGTGACCATCCAGGCACTCCTCGTCCTCGCTAGTCTTCTCGACCATCCCCAGCGTGGCACCGCACTCCCGCATCCTCCTGGTCTACACGTCGTTCATTTCTAATCCTGCTCATTTCTAATTGTGCTTGTTTCTAAGTGCTCCTGGCCCCCTAGTGGTCAGGAAGAAGCTGAGGATAGAACAGTTAGAAATGAAAGGATCTTGGCTCCCCAAGAAACCCAAGAACTTTTGAATAATTAGAAATGAACCATCTGTCGTCTTCTCGGCCATCCCCAGCGTGGCACCGCACTCCCGCATCCTCCTGTTCTACTGCGAATTGGCGCGGAACGCGGTGGCAGCAGCTGGCAGGCCCAGGAGAGGCTTGCCCACGGCGCGAGCCGCGCGAAGCAGGGCGGCCCAAAAAAGGCGTGCAACACGGAGGTGACGGTCCTGCGTCCGGGGAAGCAGAGAGGTGAGGGGATGCATCGGCATCGACCTGCAGAGCCTTGAACCAACCATTGGCACGGAAGGAGGGGGCGGAGGAGGATGACTAAGAGAATGATGATGACGATGCTGCTGATGATGATGCTGATGCTGATGGTGATGCTGATGCTGATGCTGATGATGATGATGATGATGATGCTGATGATGGTGATGATGCTGCTGCTGATGATGTTGAGATGTATGGTGATGATGATGATGGTGATGTTGATGATGATGTTGATGATACTGCTGATGATGCTGATGATGATGATGATGGTGATGAGGATGGCGAGGCTGATGATGATGATGATTCTGATGATAATGATGATGAGCATGATGATGAGGATGATGAGGAGGAGAATGAGAAGAAAGAAGAGGACGAAATGGAGGGTGGAGGAGGGGTAGCACCCATTTTCTGAATCCGTGGCGGGTCCGTGGGGACTTCATCTTTCCAGCGGTAGCTCGCCGTTGCGAAGAGGAACGCTTCATCGTGTTGACCGTGCGAGGGTGGCTTTGGGGCGAGAGGATGTCTTGCGGCAGAAGTGGCGCGTGCCGTGATTCTCCGCTCGTCTTTATATTTCTCCCCCTCCCCGTTCTCCTCGACCATTCTTGGCCTCGTCATTTCCACTCTTCCTTCTCCTCCTCCTCCTCCTCCTCCTCCTCCTCCTCCTCCTCCTCCTCCTCCCCCTCCTCCGTTCTTCGCCAGGCTGCTGGGCGCCACGGCCCGTAGCGTCAGTTCTCCTCCTCCTCCTCCTCCTCCTCCTCCTCCTCCTCCTCCTCTTCCTCCTCCTCCTCCTCCTCCTCCTCCTCCTCCTCCTCCTCCTCCTCCTCCTCCTCCTCCTCTCCTCCTCCTCCTCCTCCCCACTCCTCGTCTTCTCTCCCTCCTCCTCCTCCTCCTCCTCCTCCTCCTCCTCCTCCTCCTCCTCCTCCTATCCATCCCCCCCTCTCCTCGTCCTGCCCATCCTCTTCCTCCTCCTGGTCCTCTTCCTCACTCTCCCCCTCCCTCCGCCCGATTCCCTCCTCCATCCTGCCTCCTTCATCCCTGCTTCCTCCTTCTCGCCCCTTCCTCCATCCAACCTCGTGCCTCTCCCCCCCAGCTCCGTGCTGTCGACAACATCATCACTGGACAGCGCCTGCGCTTCCTCCCCCGCCTCATCTGGATCGTCTGCCGTCGGATCCCTGCCGACGACGAAGAAGGGAGCTTTTTGGCGCCAGGATAATGGCCAGATGGGCAGGGGGTCCTTGCGCAAAGCCTTCGCCTGCTGTTCTTTGTCCTCGCCGGCGTTCCGACATGGCCCTCGCTCCCCTCCGCTCTGGACCCGCCCTGCTCCTCGCACCCTCAACCTCCAACCCCTTTGGCGCCCATTCCCCGCCCTTCCTGCACCGCCCCCCGCTGCCAGAAGAATCCGAACGTCACGCAACCACAAAACATTGTCACAGCACTGCGGCGCCGCACTCCTGCGATGGGCTCGGCGGTGCGTCGAGCGGCACCCGCCACCGTCGAGCCCGACGCGGTGGCGGCGCGCGGGCCTCGACGACGCCGCCGGGCTGCCACAGCCCTGGGCGGATGGTGGAGCGAAGCGCGCCCGCGAGGAGGCGACCCTGCGCACGCCGCAGAGGCAGTCGATCAAACAGTGCCTGCGGCCGACGCGGCTTGCCGGCGCGGCGGCCGGAGGCGATGCGTGCTCTCCCTCCGCGGCTGCCTGGCCGCCGCTCATGCAACGCACGCGGCGTGACAATCGCGTCGCGCTTCGCGCGCGCCCGCTCTCCAGCGGAGCGCGTGCGCCCGCTCTCCGGCCGAGCGCCGCGCTCCCGCGCCGCTGAGCCCTGCCGCGGGCGCGCGGGTGCGCGTGCTGGCGCCCCCCGCGCCGTGCCCGCCAACGGCACTGGTGCCTCGACGGCTGGCTCGCCGCAGCACTGCGGCGCCGAGCCCTTCGGCGCCCGCCACCGCGGTCGCGGCAAGCATCCTCCTCCTCCTCCTCCTCCTCCTCCTCGTCGTCCTCCTCCTCGTCGTCGTCCTCCTCCTCCTCCTCCTCGTCGTCCTCCTCCTCGTCCTCCTCCTCCTCCTCCTCCTCCTCCTCCTCCTCCTGGCGTCGGTCCTCGGGCGCGCGCATCCCCAATGCCGACGTCGCGGGGCCGCTCGCCACGCGCGGGGGCGACGGGGCTCGGGGGGGGGATCTTGACGGGGACCTGCTGGGGTCCTCGAGGGGGTACTGGATCGAGAACGTCCGTCTCGCCCTCCCGCCTGCCGATGCCGAGTTCCCAGGGCGACGCCGACTTCTCCGAGCTCCTCCCGAAGCTCGACCACTCGGTGAAAGACGACAAACAACTCGACGGCGGTAGCAGAGGGCGCGGACTTCTCGGCTATGCCAACTACCCGCCACGAAGCGCCGACATAGGACACGATCTTACTGCCCAAGAACCTTGCCAGACATTGAACTTGAGCGCCACGCGGCCAGAAAAAACACAAACGAAGCATGAAATGCACGAACAAATCAATTTCGCGCTCCTGGACCGCGCGAACAAGAAAACGAGCCAGCGAACAACGGGCTCTCCAGGGAGCACCGAGAAACCCTGGAGAAACAACTGCGAAGGAAAATCCCACAAAGACTCACGGCGACGCCAGGCCTGGGGCGCTTGCTCACTGTAGTCTTCACGGAGGAGGGCGATCAACATAGATCAGCGTGTTTGAGCGGCGGCTCCGCGGCAGATGCGATCACCCTCTTGGTTGCGCTGCCACAAGTTGTTGCCGCGTCGGGCAAATAAACGCCCGCCCTGGGCGTTATATTGTCCGTACTTAAAGACCACATCCCAGAAATAATTTCGAGCACCCGGAAAAGTGCCGAAAGAGTGTCGAAAGAGTGTCGAAACAGTGTCGGACGAGCGTCTCCCAGGGCCCGACACGTGAAAACCCTCGAGTTTGGGCATTTTTGGGGTGCTCGAAATTCTTTCTGGTGGTCAAGGCTGAAGTGGGTTGGAACATCATAGCCTGGGCGCCGGGCTTGGGCGGCGGGATCTTGTCTTTGCGGACAGCGTGGCAACAGGGCATATAGTTAGGGGGGTACAGGTGGCCATCGCTCGGACGTCCATTCCCTGTGTTTGTTTCGGTTTCGTGCGTGTTTTTTTTTTTCGCCAAATGATCAAGGATGCTCCTAGCCGGAAGAAAAATGCCCACGTCCGAGCGATGCCATGGCGGGGCCCAGCGGGGGCGCTGTTTCTGGGTTGCGCAGAAAAGCGTGGCCTAAGCCCTGAAACAGCCGCGTCGGGAGATGCCTTTTGATGCAAAAGGCGTTGAAGCAGTTTTCGGTGGGCGTCTGCCCCGGATAGCAGTTTCGCGAAGCCAGAAGAGCGATTCAGTCCTATCGTACACGCGCCTGCAAGGACTATGGTATACTTGATGGGGGGATCTCTGGTCCCCCTCCCCTCCCTCCCCCCGCATTATGTTGCTCCCTCTCTCCTTTCTTCCCTTCCCCTCTGTTTCTCTGCATCCTCCCTCGCCAAAATTTTGCCGCTGCGCATCCTCCCTCCATTAGCGCTCCCTCCCTCTCCCGCTCCCCCACCCAGTCCTGCGCATGAGGGAAACGGGGCCGGAGAAGAGAGGGGAAGGGAGGGAACGGGGAGGACTGGGGAAAAGGAGAAGAGGGTGGGGGAGGGGTAAGGGGAAGGGAGCAGAAAGGAAAGAGGAGTGAAGGGGGGGAGGAGGGAAGGTATGACGAGAAGCAGAGCAGAACGGTGAGTGGAGGGAAGAGTGGAGGAGAAAGAGGCGGGGGGAAAAGAAGGGAAGAGGAGCAAGATAGGGAGCGGGGAACGGAGCCGGGGAGGAGAATTGAGGGGGAAGGAGGGGAAAGAGCAGCACGGGCAGGAGGGAAGGGGATGGGGGAATGGGGAGGGACAGGGAAAGAAGACCAGGAGGAGGAGGAAGAAAACAAAAGCGGAGGGAGGGAGGGAGGACTTCTAGAGGGTGGGGGGGAGGGGAAGGGGGGCATCTCTTGGCGTGGGTCGATTTCGCCCCCGGCAGGGCAACGGCCTTGGCCAGTGCCTGCTGCTGGGCGGTGCTGGCGTTGGCGTCCGCCAGTATCTGGGCGCCGCGGCCGCGCGGCTCCTTCCCGTTCTGTTTGTCCTCGCTTCCGTCGTTTCCCTCCTCCTCTTCCTCCTCCTCCTCCTTCTCTCCCTTCTTTTCCTCCTCCTCTTCCTCCTCCTCCTCCTCCCCCTCCTCCTCCTCCTCCTCCTCCTCCTCCTCCTCCTCCTCCTCCTCGCTTGCGTTCTAGCCATCGCTGTCGCCGTCGTTGTCGTCGTCATCGTCGTCGTCGTCCTCGCTGTCATCATTGTCATCTGCATGCTGCTGCTGCTGCTGCTGCTGCTGCTGCTGCTGCTGCTGCTGCTGCTGCTGCCCCCCCCTCTCCTGAATTTAACCAAGAGGGCCCCAGGCAGTCCAAGAGGAGCCCCAAAAACGGCCCAGCATGGCTCCAAGATGGTCCGAAGAGAGCCCCATAACGGCCCAAGATGGCCCCAAGACGCCTCCCGAATCATATTCCAAATCGTGACCTGGTTGTTCATGGAGACCGCGGCTGGAAGCAGGGTGGCTCGGAAGCCCCCAGTGGCCCCCAGAAGGAACCCAGGAGGCTTCCAGAAGGCCCCAGCAATTCCTTTAAAACCTTCGTGAGACTTACAAGAGGCTCTCCTAGGATGAGCCTCCACAAGAAAAGCTGAGGATGCTGACGAATTCTCAGGGTAGGGCGAGAATGAAGAGGAAGAGGAAACATGAGGGAAGGATAACGAATCACATTATTACACCGCCGATGCCATGCCTTCCTGCCTGCATGCCAGACATGAAGGACCAAAGTACATGGCTCGAAGCGCAAGTGCAGTCTGTGTAAATGTATAAGTTTATGTGCAAGTATATGTTTCTGTATCTGTATATGTATACGTGCATGCATTTGTATATGTATAAGCGTATGCGTATGTCTAGGTATGTCCGCCGGCCCCCTCTGGGGGCGCAAGACTGCGGAGGTGTGTGCGGTCTGCTGTCATGTGTTATGTGTTGTCATTTGTTGTTTGGCCATTTATCTCTCCTGTCCTGTTTCCTGCCTCCTGTTTACTGTCTGCCAGGGGGCCCCGCCGCGTCACCAAACAGTCGACGGGGGGTGTGAGACTCAAATCCTAGCTGCTCTGGGCCACCCCATGATTCTCATGGTGACGCCACCGCGCAGCCAGAACGGACCGAGAGGCCTCCAAGATTTCCCGAAGAGGCTCCGAAGAGAGCCTCAGGAGCCCAAGACGGCCCAAGATGGCCCCAAGATGGCCCACGATGGCCCCAAGACGGCCCAAGATGCTGCCAAGATGGGCCAAAGAGGCCCCCAAGGCCTCCCAAGAGGGCCCCACGAAGCAAACATCAATTATTTTCCCAACGTTTTCGAAGGTTTTTGGCCTTCTCGCCTTTTCGGCTACCCGACGCTCCGAGACGGACCAATTCCCAAGATCGCCCCACGACGGCCTTAGAAGCTCCCATGACGGCCCAAGAGGCCCCCAAGACGGCCCCAAGACGGCCGAAGCGAGCCTCGAGACGGTCCAAGAGGCGCCCCAGACGACCCAAAAGGGCCCTAAAATGGTTCCAAGAGAGGCCCAAGAGGGAGTCCACGAACTGAGAACTCGACCTTTCCGTCCCGAGAGGGCCCCAGGAGGCTTCAAGAAGGTCCCAAGAGGCCCGCAAGGAGACCGACCCCCAAGAGACACCAAGTTTCGCCCCAAGAGGCTCCAAAACGGCTCCCAAGAAGCCCCAACACTGACCCGCAGCGCTGCCGAGGAGCCTGGCACGAGAAGCGCTCACAGCGCTGTCCGCGCAGCCGCGCGCACTAGCAATAGGGGGGCCGGCGGCAGAGGGCGGAGCCCTTTCCGATGCAGACGTGCGTAAAAATCATCGCGGCAGCGCGGCGCGAATGCTGCCTCGACGCGGGGGCGCTCCCGCCTCGACGCGGCGCAGGCGCTTCGCTCGCCAGGTGCTTGGGGGCCCGACGCGACTCGGCGGTTCGTCGCCCTCGCCCGAGCTCTGCGCGCATGTCGCTCGGAAGCGGCGTTCCCGCGCGGGCGCAACGCATGGCTCCTTCGCCGAGGCGCGCGCAAGCGACAACGGCAGCGGGGCCGCGCGAGAGCGGGCGAGATGCTGTCCTCGCCCGAGCGCGTGCCGCGCAGCTTGCGACTGAAAGCGGCGTTGCCGTGTGAGCCCTGCCCACGCTTTGTCTTCGGCGCGTCCACCGGAAGCTCTGCAGCTCCCGCTTTTGCGCGGCCCGCGTACTTTTCCCTCGCCAAGTCGTCGGAAGCGGGGCCGCGCGCGAGCGTCTGCCGTCTGCGAGGTGGGGACGCGGTCCAATCCGAACTTCAAGTTGCGTCACAATTGACCCTCGTGCTGTTGGAATGAGGGTGAGGAAGGCGGGGCCCCATGATTCGATCGACCTGGCTCACTTGACTCCTACTCTGATTATTGTTCCTTATCGTTAGAATCTCCCACTCTGCTTCCTCGCCTACCGATAGCCGCCACATCCAGGCGGCCCATCCTACCTGGAGAAAGCAATACAATGTCGAAGATGGAAATTATGTCCGCCATGTTGCAAACTGGGTGGCAGGAGTGGAAGGGGGCGCGCATCCTGCGTGAAAGGGCGATGCATTGCTCTCGCCCTGGCGCCGCGTTCATTTTTCGCCGGTTCGCGGCGCGCACTTCTCGCGCGCCACTTCGTCGATGAGCGAGCGGGCGACAATGTCGCTCTCGCCTCGGCGCCGCTGCGCAAATTAAGCCTGAATTTGTCCCTCGCCGGTCTCCGCGCGCATGTCGCTCGGGAGTGGCGTCCCGAGCGGGCACGGCGCATGGCTCGTTCGCCGAAGCGCGGAAGCGACGGTGGCAGCAAGGCCGCGCGAGAGCGGGCCAAGTGCCGCCCCAAGCGCCGCGCAGCCAGTGAGTGACAGTGACAGTGCCGTGTCAGCGCTGCGCGTGCTCCGCCTTCGGCGCGCCCACCGGGAGTTCTGCAGCCCTCGCCCCTGCGAGCCCTACGCAACGTTCCCCTCGCCAAGTCGTCGGAAACGGGGCCGCGCACGTGCGCCTCCGGGCTGCGAGGTGGGGGGCGGGCGCGTTCCAATCCCAGCCTCAAGCTGTGCCACGAGTGACTCCTTATGCTGTGGGAGGAGTGGGTGGGAGCAGGCGGAGCCCTCTGACTCGCTCGACCTGGCGGACCTGGGGTAACCAACGAGAGTCGATACCGCTGCTACCCCGACCTCTGCAGGAGCACGTTCTGACCCCGATTTCGAGGCGAATCCGGCAGTGGCGACGAAGTCCAGCAATGGCGGCGGTATGGGCACTTCCTCCTCTAATCCTCCCTCCTTCCCCTCTCCACCGTCCTCCCCCTCTCCTCCTTCGCCTCCTCCTCCCTCTCCTAACTCCCACTCTGGGCCTCTGCCGGCCGATGGCCGTCACGTCGGGGCCCTCCCATGAAGGACACGCCCATACGAAGTTGTGTATTCGGCTTGACCTAAGGATCACGAAGTTGTGTATTCGGCTTGACCTGAGGATCGACAAATAGGGAACGAAGCCCCTTTTTTCCAAGCCAGTCTGCGAAGTTCGAGGCAATACCACGGGGGCTCGCCGCCAAAAAGGTAGCGGAACGAATGTGAACCACAAGAACGACCGAGCCCCTTTTGAAAAACAAGTGATCCTCATTCAAGCCAGACCCTGTACCGCAGTTGTGCATGCGGTCTTTGGTGCAGCTTCTTATGGGGCCACGAAGCGTGTGAGGGGTGTGCCAAGGTGGGGTGGCGGCGGCATGCGGGCGCTGCCACTGGGGCCTTCGGTGTAGCTCCCTTATGGGGCCACGAAGCGTGCAAGGGGCGTGCCGTATAACGGCACGGCGCCGCCATGCGAACGCAGCCGCTGGGTGCTTCTGGTGATGACCCTACGGTTTGGACGATGCGGTATAATTGACACTCACACAGTGGACACGTCAATCTGCAAGCGGGCAGTGGGCTTAAGAAGGAAATCCCTGTTCGAAATGAACATTTGCCGAACAACAAATTGAATCATCTAGGTCTGCCCTCCATACGCGCAGTTGTTCATCAAGGTTCCAGGGCACGTCCGCAGCGTAAGAGCGAGGACGCACCTCGGAAAAGCATTCCCCCCAAGGTAGCAGCTGTTGGCCCATGCTGGGTCATTTGACGCGTCAAGGTGAACTCCGGTGGTCGTGGCACACGCGGTGCTCGACGGAAAATGTGAGGACCTCTCGCGAGGAGGTCCAGTCCACCCTGCCGACAAATCTGGCGCTGACACGGAAGGGGCCTGGGAAGGGAACTATCCACCGGAGGAGGGGGCGGGTAGGACGCACGCAGGAACTACCTGGGGGGGAGGAGGTACTTGCGAGGAAAAGCCCTCCCTCCCTCCTCCTCCCTCCGCCTCCATCCTCCCTCCTCTTACTCCTCCCTCCTCCTCCTCCTCCTCCTCTTCCTCCTCCTCCTCCTCCTCCTCCTCTTTTCCTCTTTTCCTCTTGTCCTCTTTTCCTTCTCCTCCTCTTTTCCTCTTTTCCTCTTTTCCTCTTTTCCTCTTTTCCTCTTTTCCTCCTC
>CAUYUJ010014210.1:331087-358587 GCA_963575745.1 Prorocentrum cordatum
CCTCCTCCCTCCTCCCTCCTCCCTCCTCCCTCCTCCCTCCTTCGCAATGCCCTTACAGCTGGGGCCCAGCATTTCGCACGCGCAGCACTCGCCGAGGCCGCCGCCAAGCACTTTTTTGCCATTTCGTGCTCTGTGGGATCCCCCTGCCGACGGACCACGTACAGCATCCGATCGAGCAGCAACGCCTGGCAGCGCACTACCCATCTGTGCTCACCTGCCCATGGTGCCCGCGCACATTTCTTAAATTTCGGGGGCTCAAACAGCATGTTGCCCAGGTGCACTGGACCTTGTCCCACCGGGTCAAAGGCCTGGTGCCCGACACCGCGGTTTGCCCTGCCTGCAGCCTCCCTTTTGGCTCCCGTGCCAGTCTCATGCAGCATCTCTGTTTCGACTCCTTCATCTGTGCTCTCTACCTTCTCTGTCATGCCCAGCGCCTTCCACAAGAGCAAATCGCCTCGCTTGCCATGCAACGTTGCGAAAATGCCAAGCTCCAAGTGAAATCAGGCGTAGGACGCTCGCGTGTAGCATTACCGGCACATCGTGCCAAGCGCGCTACCACCCAGCACTATCGGGACTTTGCCAAGCACCTATCGCAAGCGGACGCTCGTGCCATCATGGCAGTTACCGACTACGCGCTAGACCCAGCAGCCGTCTCACTGCTTTTTCCCGCCGACGTGCCTCCGCCGCAGCCTCCCCCTCTCCCTGCGCTGCCTGAATGGCCATTTCAGCCGCAAGATTACACCGGTCTAGCGACCAATGACATTCCAGCGCGCATCAGGCGTAAGGAAATCTTTATTCTCAACCTCTTTTCTGGCCGCAGGCGCGAAGGGGATATCCAGCACCATCTGGAATCATTCGCGCCCACTCCCTCGCTTGAGGTCCACATGCTGTCGGTCGACATTGCCATCGACCCCGACACAGGCGATCTCACTAAGTCGGAGACCATTAAGCTCTGGCAGCACCACATTTATGCCGGCAGAGTGGTTGTTTCAGGTGGCGGCCCGCCTTGCGAAACGTTTTGCGCGGCCCGCTGGAAACCCAACGGACCCCCGCCTTTGCGCACTATCGACCATTACTGGGGCATCCCCAACGCTACGCCCAAGCAATCCCGCCAATTGCAGATAGCCAACTTGCTTCTCGCTTCGTTGGTCCTCCTATTTGCCGCGCACCTAGACATGGGTACCTCGGCCCGGATGGAACATCCATGCCCCGCGCACTGGGAACCCAGAGCGCAGCCCAGCTGGATATGGAGGCCCCTAATGGCCTTGGCTGCTGCCCCGGCTGTCCGCACCACGGACTTCGACCAGTGCATGTTTCAGCCGTCTTGCCGTCCTCCCAGCGAATTCGGCAAGGCCCCCACGCGCTTGCTATCGCTCCGCCTTCCCTCTCTCCCCGCGCTCCTACTCAACCGCCCCCAAAGGGCCAAGTGCACGCGCCCACGGGGGACGCATCGCACACTCTTAGGCAAGGACGAGAATGCCCGCTTTTTCACGGCAGACAAAAAGACCTATCCTTCTGCCCTTTGCGAATGCCTCGCCCAGGCCATATACCAGGACGTCATTTTGCCATTTGTTGAAGACCCACAGAACCTTCCTCCCCAGACGGACCCTGCCATTCTGGCCCCGCTCCTCCGTTTCTCCGCATCTATGACTAGCGACGTTTGGCTAGGCCCTGACTTCGCTGATCCCTCCGCCCCTCGCACCCGAGCTAAAGTAGATGGGGAGCTGGATCGCTTCCGCAGGCTTTTGGCTCCGACCAGGCCCTCCGAGCCGCGGCGCCATAGCGACCTCCCGTCGGAGGCTCCCGAGCCGCTCGACCCTGCCGATCAGGACTCGGAGGCGGAACAAGAGGCCACGCACTTTTTGGGCACAGCCCCCATTTTTCCCTCCGCTCTCCCTCCGCCGCCGCCCTCTCCCTCTCTAACTCTGGATCAGAAAAGGCGCATCCAGTGCAATCGGGACCGGGCCAAACAAATCAGGGCCGAGCGCGCCCGTCAAGCGGCGCGCCCCGTCCCGCTCACTGGCATTACCTTCTCTCACATGTGGCATGCCGCTTCGCCCGCCCCGCAGGACTTCAACGCCGACATCTTCGACATTTAGGTAGGCGGCCCATGCCCCGACGGCCGCGGGTGCTGGCGCCTCGCGAGGCCAGACCCAGGCGCCCGCCACCGGGCCACTTTCGCTCAGCCTCAGCTCCTCCCCCCCTGCTCTCACCTGTCCAGTTCGCCCAGGTAGTCAAAGCAGTGCAGCGCTCTTTGTCCAGCACCCCCTCAGCCTCGGGCCCCCCACGCCCGCCTGGCGATTTCAACGGCCCCCCTATAGGACACGGCAGGCGCATCTATGGAGCCACCTTTCATCCTCCGCCTCCTCCGCGCGCCTTGCCTCCCCTGCCGCCCCCAGATCATCCCATAGTGCAGGGCAAAGCCACCATTCCGGGAGGCTGGATCGGCCAGGCCCCTTCTCCTTTTTCACCACCCCTTACAGCGCGCCCTCCGCCTTCACCTCCGCGCGAATCTCGCCAAGTTGCCTCGCCCCACAGGAGCCAGCCGCGCAGGGCCTCCAGCCCGCCAGCGTTTCCTAGAAGGCTTGCGCAGGTAGACGACGCCTCATACTCCTCTGTCTCTTCCCCATTTCCCCCGCAAGATTCTCCGGAGCCAGCCGACCAGCCAGCAGCGCCCCGCGCCTCTGCCACTCGCAAGCGCAAGCAGGTCTCCTTTGCAGACGAGTGCACGGCCAAAGCCCCCAGGGTGGCCTACAATTCGCGCCGACGCACGGAGCCGCGCAAGAGTGCACTCAAGCAGCCTGCGCAACAGCGCCGAGAACCAGCCGAGGCTCAAAGCAGCCCGCAGGAATCCCACGGCTCGGCCTCGCCTTCAGCCTCTCCTCCTCCGCGGCATCAGAAGGCTCGCAAGTCTCACCGCGCCGCCCATGCGGCTCCGCGCTCGCGCTCGCCTGCCGAAGCGCCAGACGCAGCATCGGTCGAGCAGCGCAGCACAGTCCTCAAGGCGCATGGGGATAGAATTGCCCAGCTCAAAGAGGAGCATAGGCAGGAGCAGCTCCGTATCGACAGGATGCACAGAGAGCGCCTCAAGCTTCAGCTACGAGAAGGCGAAGGCCTCTCGCATTGCGGTCAGCGCCTCTCGCCCAGGCGGCCGCGCAAGCCTCATGAAGGAGGCGATGCCGCCAGGCGTTAAACTTACGCCATGCAGCTGGTCATTCAGCCCAGGCCTACCTCTTCCCTCCTCTCCCTCTCTAAGCTTCATTTCCTTCGCTTCTCCCCCCCCACAGGCCATGATGCGCGAGCTCAGCACCCTGGGCAACGCCGACGCAGACGAGGACATGCCCGCTGCTGAAGCGGCTCCGGGGAGGCACCTAGATGTGCTTCGCATTCTGCCACCAGACTTTCATAGCGCCTGGCCCTTTTGGGAGCACTTGGCTGAGCGGCTCCTCCTGGCCCACCAGCAAGTCTTCCGCTTTCTCAGCGGCGGCTCGAGGCGCCACGCTCTTTTACTGTCTCCTACCACTGTGTACCAGCCTGCCTCGGTACCCCAGTGGCAAGCTACATGGCAGCTCGAGGGCGGGCCGCCTGCTAGGCCACACGCCCGCGCTACCGTAGGCCCCGAGCTCCACATGGACTTGCCCGATGTCGCTAATCACACCGTCGAGCGGTGGTATGGTCGCTGGTGCGAGGCCAACTCTCCCAACTTCCTCCACATTTATCCTCACTGCGCAGCGGGTGAAGGCCCCTATGCTGCCCGTTTCTCACCCGCTGTCGGTTTGGTCACTGTCTACGTGCCCGACCAGATTTTTCTGGACCTCCTCCACACGGGGGCCTGGGACCAGCCTTCTTTCACCCCTCAGCGTTTTTTGGAGGATGCAGCGGCTGGCAGCCCCATCCTAATAGACTTCCAGGCCATGATCCTGGTGCGGCCATTTAGCCTCCCATTGTCCTACCTCTCCCGTATCCTCCGCCTCCCTGAACCCTAGCCCCTCAGGCCATGCCGACCCCAGATGCGCAGCACCTGCCGCAGTTCGAGTACGGCGACGCCCGCTGTGCCCCCACTGAGGCCGTGCCACCACCGCCTACAGTCGTACAGTGGCTGGTAGTGATTACGGCAGGCCATATTCCGCTCTGGTCTCCACTGCCCATCAATGTAGGGCTCCTAATGGAGCAATTTCACGGGCAGGAGACCCGGCTGCCATCCTCTGTGGAGAGGCCGCGCTATTTTCACCTCCCCATTCTACAGGAGACCGATGCACTGCCCATTTTATTCGGCACGGGCATACCTTTTCGCACCGGCCTTTCGCTGCGGGTCAACATGCGCAGCGGAACCATCCTCATCCCTATCGACTCCGCACCGGGCCAAGCATGCATCAGTCGGCCCATTAGGAGGGTCCTCCTCACCCAGGCGCACGCATAAGCTAGCTAGGTTTCACTCATATTTGGCCGTTGGCTTATGGGCTATTTCTCTTCGCTCCCTTCGCACTCCCCCTTCTCTCAGCGCGCGCAACGCAGCCATGGCGGCCAGGCTTCCTGCGGGCGGGCTCGCGACGGAGGCGACGGAGGGGACCGCGCCCCCGCCTGGGGCCGCGGCCGAGCCCGGCAGGGCGCCGCCCAACACGCTGGAGCTTTTCGGCCTATCAGGCGATACGCAGTCTGGCTCGGCATGGCAGGGCTCCCAGTACACGGCCGCCACCCGCGTGTTCAAAAAATGGTGGCCAGCCACGTGCCCGGGCGAGTGGAAGATGCCCAACGGCATGAGCTACCCGTTCGTGTGGAAGCTCAAGTCGGTCGACATCATCGCTGGCCAGGTCGTCGAAACTTGGGATTGGGAGTGGATAGAGGCTCCAGGCTTGGCGACCATCGCAGAGGTCGAGACCATGCTGCTGGACCACTTCAACCAGCAGCAGGCCGCCGCGCAGGAGGCCCAGGCGCGAGCGGCGGCGGCCGCGGCCGCCCGCGCGGTGCCCACGCCCAAGCAGCCGTCCAACGCGTCGCCCTTCGGTGCCTGAGCGGGCCTTAGTGCGTGCTGCCTCCCAGTCGGCGCCATCCCAGGTCGACACGGGCGACCTCGGCGCAACCAATAATGCGCCCTCATAGGTGGTGGGCTAGCCTAATACCCTTGTCTCTGTTCACCTCGGCTGCCCACCACCTAGACAGCCCTAGCCAGCCACACGAGCCGAATATTTCTACGCGCTGTGGAGCCGTGCCGCTCCAATTTAAGGTCGGCTGAGCCGTCCTGCAGTCCCGTCACAGCGGGCCCTTCAGTTCTATCATCATTCAGCCCCATCCCAAGGGCCCGCTGCAAGAGTCGCCCACCGCCACGCGCGGGCTCTGAGCCTTTTTTGTAGGGGCGCCTGCGCTCCTCGACCCCCTCTGTGAGAGTTCGATCATCGAGGGTGTTCGAGAGCTGACAGGCTCCGCCGTGGCCGTACACTTTCACAGGGCACGTCCATATTGTCTCACCGCTACCTGTCCTAACTAGACCCCTGCTGGCACCTCCGCCACATGCAGGGACAGACTAATGTAGGCGGCTAACCAGCACCAGTCTCTAGCTTCACACCTCTCCGCCGCACGAGTGCGGCCAACGCGACACTTTTAAGCAGCCCCGCTACCAGAAGAGCGCTCGGCTCAACGCTCTCAGCTCAATTCGCAGACTCGCCACGGCTGAGTCTAGGCTGCGGCAAGCAAGTGGCCCCGCGCAGCCAAGTGCCTTCGGGGACCCCGCTCCTTCCTCTTATAGCCACGCGGCCTGCGCTCGCCTGCAGGCGATAGCCACTTGCTCCTGGGACGATGCCCAGATAAGCCGCAGGCCCTACTAGTCTCTAGACCCCCATGGGCACGGCCGCCCATGTCGGGAAGCACTGATGTAGGCGGCACGCCAGCACCAGTACTCTTATATATACCGCCGCGCTAGTGCGGCCTGCGTCGCCCCTACATTTGGGCCTGGCCGCACAGCAGTACGCGGTGCGCTGATGGCAGCATCTCATCCCTCTCCCTTCCCTTCATTATTTCCCTCCCTTCGTATCGCGAATAGATGCTGCCTCAGCACCTCCCTCCTGTCGAGTATCTCTCGGCTAATGCTGCCCATCAGAGGTGCGCACCTCTGCGGACAGCTACCGCGCCTTAGTGCTTCTTGGCTGTGCAAGATACTACTTCTCCTTCCCTCGAGTACCTCCCTCCCCCTCTTACCACGTGTCGGCGAATCCCGCTAACACTAAGAATCTCTAGGCGGCAATGCCAGCCTCTCCCTCTTGGTCCGCTCCGACACGGCCGCCTTACAGCGCGGCACTGCCATTTTGGCCCTCTTCCTACTCATCCCGCTCATATCCATGGCTAAGCCATGCTCCCAGGTGGCCGTTCCTGAGGCCAGCTGTGCTGCTCTTCGGTCTTTCAGCGCTGCCCGCATAGGGCAACGCCTAGCTGGCGCGCTTAGTGACTCTCGCACGGCACCGATCCCTTCTCTTCCTCTTTTTCCCCCTCCCTCCCCTTCGGTGCCAATACCTCCCCCGCCCAACATGCAGGTCCAATGGCGAAGAATCGCTTTTGCTTGCGGACGGGCCAGGAGCGGAGATTCTTTGTAGTGCCCGCTAGGCGGGCTCTGTCTGCCGCCTAGCCGACCTGCGGCCGCCCCGCTCAAGCTACTTGCAACGAGCTAAGTGTAGTCAAAGCCTCCCTCCGCCCTCCTCCCTCCTCCCTCCTCCCTCCTCCCTCCTCCCTCCTCCTCCTTCCTCTCTCCTCTCCCTCCTCCCTCCTCCTCTCCTCCTCCTCCCCTCCTCCTCCTCCTCCTCCTCCTCCTCTCCTCCTCCTCCTCTCCTCCTACCTCCTCCTCTCTCCTCCTCCTCCTCATCTCCTCCTCCCTCCTCCTCCTCCCTCCTCCCTTCCTCCGCCCTCCTCCCCCTCCCTCCCTCCTCCCTCCTCCTCCTCCTCCTCCTCCTCCTCCTCCTCCCTCCTCCTCCTCCTCCTCCGCCTCCTCCTCCTCCTCCTCCTCCTCCCTGCCCCGCGCCTCCGCGTCCCCCCCCCGAACCCCACCACGGCCGGGCGGAACGGCGCCCACGGGGCCGGGCGCGCCTTCTCGAAGGCGGCGCGCTGGAGCGACTCCTGGCGGTGGGGCGCTCCAGACCCGAGGACGGCACGGCAATAATCAGGGCGGCAAGAGGAGGACGTGGAGGAGGAAGTGGAGGAGGAGAAGGAGGAGGAGGAGGAGGAGGAGAACAAGAAGGAAGACATGGTGGTGGAGGAGCAGGAGGAGGAGGAGGACGAGCAGGAGGAGGACGAGGAGAAGGAGGAAAAGGAGGAGGAAGAGGAGGAGGAGGATGAGGATGAAGATGAGGATGAGGATGAAGAAGAGGAAGAGGAAGAGGAGGAGGAGGCGGGGAAGGAAAAGGAGGAGGATGAAGAGGAGGAGGAGGAGGAGAAGGAGGACGCGGAGGAGGACCAGTGTTTCAACATCCTGCGCTTGTACATCTCGAAAGTTAAAGCGGCCTCGAGGGCCGACCACCTCGTTGCGATCATTGAGACAAGGGCCCCTGCAGGACGCGCACGTTAGGAGGGAGCTTCAGGTGTTTCCCAACGCAAATCGCCTTCCATGCAAAAGAAACGCCCTCGCCTGCGAGGAGGAGGAAGAGGAGGAAGAAACGGACGAGGAGGGGAGGGATGAGCAAAAGCAAAGGTGAGGGAAGGAGGACGAAATTGAGGAAGGAGGAAGAGGAGGAGGATATGGAGGAGGGGGAGGAGGAGAAGGGAGAGAGAGAGAGAGAGAGAGAGCGCGCAAACAAACAATGAAGGAAGAGGAAGACGAGGAGGAAGAAGAGGAGGCGGAGGAGGAGGAGGAAGAGGAGGAGGAAGAGGAGGACGAATGAGGAGGAGGAGGACGTGGAGGAGGACGAGGAGGAGGACGTGAAGAAGGAGGGGGAGGAGGAGGGAGGAGGAGGAGGAGGAGGAAGGAGGAGTAAGAGGAGGAGGAGAGGAGAGGAGGAGGAGGGCAGAGCAGGAGGAGGAGGGAGGAGGACGAGGAGGAGAGGAGCAGGAGGAGGAGACGTGGAGGATGAGGTGAGGAGGAGGAGGGGGAGGAGGAGGAGCAGGAGGAGGAGGAGGAGGAGAGGAGGAGGAGGAGGGGCAGGAGGAGGAGAAGGAGGAGGAGCGAGGAGGAGGAGGAGAAGGAAGAGCAGGAGGAGGAGACGTGGAGGATGAGGATGAGGATGAAGAGGAGGAGGAGGGGGAGGAGGAGGAGCAGGAGGAGGAGGAGGAGGAGCAGGAGGAGGAGGAGCAGGAGGAGGAGGAGGAAGAGGAGCGATTGTCGCTCCAAAGGGGAGTCGCCTACCTTTCGTGCGTGCACGTGCAGATTCCAGGCAACGAAGTAAGTGCTGAGGCCCGGAACCAGGGTGCGCTGAGACGATGCAGTGCAACTGGCACGTCTGGCTGAGCCTCAAGACCGACCGATCAAGCGAGTCGTCGGGGGTCGAGGAATGATCCTGGGGAGATCCTAGGCACACCTTTATTAAGACTGAACTCGAGCAAGACTCTCTTGAGTAGCAGACCGCCCACCACAAGTGACGACATCTGAGATAATGGGCCATCGGGTCTGCTCCCTCCTGGCAACCACAACGAGTGGATGTGGAGACATGCATGCGGGCCGCTGTGGGCCACGCCCTAGTGAGAAGCTGGATCGCCGCCGACCTCACCCCCCTCTTTTTCGTCAACAGGACGTGCGTTAAAGCCGTCCACCGTCTGCTCAGCACTCTGGTGGAGGGAGCTTTCACCCCCCACGCCACGAGCCGTTTCCTGAACGTGATGGGGAAGCGGCCGGAGTAGGAGAGGGAAGTGAGATGAAGTGAGGACGGAACGAAAGGAGGACTGGAAAGAAAAACGTTTTTTCCTGATTACGCTCACTCTCGCGTCGTGGCTCAGCACGCCATACAGCTTCGGCTGCCTCAGTCATCCGCCGAGCCTCCTTGAGTTTCGCCTCTTCTCTGTCACGGTGTCTGGGGCGACAGCGTGGCGCCCTGCCCTCGAGCATGTCTCGCAGGTGCCTCGCGGGGCCGCGTCGGTCTCGCCGCCAGCTCGGGGTGGGGAGGGCAGACGGGAGATCCGACGGCGCCATCTGCGCCGGGCCGCACGCGTTCAGGAAGTGGTCCTCCACGCCCTCCAGCAGGCCCAGCCAGTCCTGCTGAAGCTTGAGCGCGCCCCGAATCCTCGCCGCTGCTATCGAGGCAAGCAGCGACAGCGGCGCCGCGAGGCCCAGGCTGCTGCCTACGGTGAGCAGGCAGTCCTTCCTGAAGGCCTTCGGCGGCACCCGCAGCAGCACATGTCTCAGGTCCAGCTCTCGATCAAGCACCGCGTCGGGCAGCGGGTAGAGCATGGCGACATAGAGGAGGCACGGCACTGCCAAGCCATTGCATGCCTGGGTCACCGCGTCGTTGGAGAGTGCGCAGGCGCCGAACGCGCGCACCCTCGCAGCGAACTTGGCAGCAGGCTCGTGCCACTGCCTGCTGAGGTCAGCTCCAGGTCCCAGCCAGCAGCCCAGGTACTTGGCCATGGAGGTGATCGCGAAGTTCGGCCGGCCGTTCACCGCCGCCTCCAGGGATCCCTTGACGAAGATGGCGAGGGCCTCCGAGATCGGCGCCCAGAGCGGCACCACGTGGCATGTGGCCAAGTTGAGCTCCAGGAGTGCGAAGGCCACCATCGCCGCGAAGGCAGAGCCGATCGGCGACAGCAAGGGGAGGTCGCGGATCACGATCCCCACATCACCAGCGCAGCCCTTAACGTCACCCTTGCGCAGCACAATGGGGCGCTCGAGCTTCCAGGACTCTCCGCGTCACGGCATGTCCAGCACAGAGGCCAGATGCTCCAGGAAGGGTGAAAAGAGCAGGGCCCACAATGAGCCTGACATCGGACATCCCTGAACTACCCCCGCCGTTACCGTGAAGGCCTCCCTCAAAACCGTCGCCGACCCTCAGCCATGCCACCTGCTTGTCGTGCATGGCCGAGACCAGGGTCATGGTGGCCTCGCATATGCCACACTTGTCCAAGGTCATACTGGGAAAGGCAGCCTTCGCATCGAAGGTGAGCAGCGCAGGGTGATCTCCCTCCGACTCGCAGATGCCACTGAATGCAGGAGCCATCAGGTCAAGGTGGATGATGTTCGGGATGGAGGTCCTGCCGCGGACGAAGCCCCGCTGGACAGCTGCAGCCTCCCGTTGCGCCACCGCCGCCAGCTCGTGGCTGACCACCGTCGCGATCAGCTTCCTGTCCGTGTTGAGCAGCATGAGCGGCCGCAGCGCCCCTGAGGCGCAGAAGGCCCCACCATTCTTCGGGATCGGCACCGGCAGCCCATGGCTGAAGCCGCCAGGGGAGCCCAGCCCCGCGAGCGCCTCCTGGCGGAGCCGAAAAAGACAGGCGACCGCCGCAGGCGCCCGCGCCCACGCGACATGCGGCAACCCGTCGGGCCCAGTGGAGGAGTCGTGGCCGTGCCTCGCCGCCCGCACAAGGTCCTCTTCACTGAGGGCGAAGTCCTCACGGCGGCTGGCAGGCGCGAGCCCCAGCGCTCAAGGTACTCGGTGGCCGCGTCCACGTCGATGCCCTGCTCTCTGAAGACGGGTCCCCAGCACTCGCGAACTGCAATCAGCATGGCGTCAGCACCCTTCACCGTGAACCGAGAGGCTTGCGCAGACGCTTCAGGAGCACCCGACAAGGCCAGTCCCCCCGCCGTAGCATCAGGGATCGTGCAGCTCTCAGGAGAGACCAGAGGGCTGGCATGCCCGCCACTGCAGAATCCCCTCGCCTCCGCGCACACCTTGACCCCGTTGAGCTGCCAGACAGGGTGGATGCTTGCGGAGCCATATCTGGGCCTCCTTCAGAACGCTGCCCTGCTTCCGCTTCCAGTAGTCGCCCTCCTGCGCCTGAACCGCCGCAAGCGCGCGTCGGGCACGCCGAGCTGCATCCTGTCGCCGTTTATCCAGCATGCGCTCCGTGGAGGTCCGCACAGCCTCCCCGAAGACGTGGGTGTCGACGGCCACCACCCTGCCATCCTGGATGCGAATGTGACGGCGCGCCAGGGGAGAGGTCTTCAGTAGCATGCGTGCCGTAGTGGCGTCATTCATCCAGATGACCCTAGCCGCCGAGCGCATGGCCAGGGCAGCGAGCTCAACCCTGTAAAATCGTATGGGGCACAAAGGGCTCACCCACCCCTGGGACGGTGCCCCAAGGTACAAGGACCGTTGCAGGCGCGTGGTATGAGCGTCGACATACCACTAGTCCGCCACCTCCGTTGGGATATACGTCGATGTTTTCTGAGCTTGCGCGCCACAAGAATTAGAGCGTATCTGCGCACGCCGGAGGCGGTTGTGTTTGAGAGGCTATGATTTCCTCACCTCCTGCCTGCTTGGAGGAGGAGGCCGGGCGAGGTCGCCAAGGAAGTGAATGGGGGACACTCAGACTACGCAGCGCTGAATGCGCTTGCGTGCACGCGCGGCAGGGTGCAACCAAGGTATAGGTGGATGGTATATGTGTACAACGTAACCCCTGGCCACCTCTGCACGGCATATTAGGTTTGAGAGGGGGCACCTCTGTGGCCCATGTCGCCATGTGCCGTACAGGTGATAAGTCAGATTGCATGTCCCACCGCCTGTGCAGAGGATGAGCTGTCAGCCCCCAGAATCGCGTTATACGCTGGCTCCCCAACCATGTCGATGGACTCAAGAAGCGCTCTCAGGGGGCCACAAGGGCGGGACGGCTCGATCCCTGGGACACGTGGGCCTGATCGGCCCGCGGGGAGGATCGCCTTCCGGCCGGTGAAGGGGGGGGGAGCATTCCACAGCGGGGCAGTAGAACCTGCCCTGCCTCGGGCTGCGACGCCACCCGAGGGTTGCCAGGGGGGTCTGCTGCACCGCAGGCGCATCGCCGCCCTAGGGCTGACGCGAAAGAGCAACGCGCAGTCAGGACTGGCGACCACCCAGAGGGTGAACTGGGGAGAACGGGGTGTTCTGGGAGTCCCCTCGGGGGGAACAAATCACAACAACAAACAACGCGGAAAACGAAGATGCGACGACGCGAGTTGTCGGGTCGGCATGGTGAAGTTTTGCTTTTGAAAAGAACGCCTCAGCATGTTTTTCTGATGGGGGGAGGGGGTCTTTGTAATTCCGCCACACAAGGAACTTGTTGTTTGTCAATCCGACAGAAAGAAATCAATTTGTAATCCGCCACAGAAGGAATCAGGTTGTATTCTCTCCACAAAAAGGAAGCAGTTTGTATCGCGGTATCGATGAGCCGAAACCTTGTGTTTTCACAGGTTTGGTGGCTATCAGGCGTCCAAAACTTTTGTTTTCCTTAGGTTTTGCAGCTTTTTCGCATGGTTTTCTTAGGATGTCCTTGGTTTTCTTTGTTTTTTTGTATTTTCTGTTTTTTTGTATTTTCGCGCGTTCGCGCCCTGGCGCTGGGCCGGCCCTCCGCGCCGCCAGGAGCGGGCAGGCGAAAATTTGAAAAAGGCAAAAAAAATAAAAAAAAACAAAGAAAACCAATGACATCCCAAGAAAACCATGCGAAAAAGCTGCAAACACTAAGGAAAAGCAAGGTTTTGGCAAGCTGGTGCTCACGAAACTTGTGAAAACACAATGTTTCGTGACGTCGATGAGCCGAAACCTTGTGTTTTCACAAGTTTGGTGGCTATCAGGCGTCCAAAACTTTTGTTATCCTTAGGTTTTGCAGCTTTTTCGCATGGTTTTCTTAGGATGTCCTTGGTTTTCTTTGTTTTGTTTGTATTTTCTGCATTTTTTTGCATTTTCGCGCGTTCGCGCCCTGGCGCTGGGCCGGCCCTCCGCGCCGCCAGGAGCGGGCCGGCGAAAATGACGAGGAACCTAAGAAGCTTGCCCCCTACATGATCATACATATTATTTTGTACGTGTTGTTATTCTTATTCTTCTTATTATTCTTATTCTTCTTATTATTCTTATTCTTCTTATTCCTTTTATTATTATTCTGATTGTCAGTTCCACTCTTCTTCATATCATTTTTCATCTTCTTCACTGTTCTTTATTTGGCGGCGTCCTCATAATATTTCTCGCCTGCTGCGGCCGCTTGTGCGCATGCCTCTCGCGAGGGGAATGAGCAGGAGCAGGATGGTGATGAGGAGGAGAAGGACGGGGAGGGCGAGGACGAGGGAGGAGGGGGAGGATGGGGGAGGATACGGGGGAGTGGACTGGAAGGAAAAACATGGAAATGGGAAGCAATCGCATGCAACTTGTGCCATTGGCAAAAAAAAGGTGTTTAGGCTCAGGCCCCCGCTAGAACTCCGCTGCCTGGAAGCATGGGCAACCCAGCGAAAGGCACAGAGGCGTACTTTCGGAAACTTGAGAAGAACCGGGAGTACCAAGCCAAAAAGAGGCTTGAAGCTTACCTCCAACAAGATCGGACCAAGCGCCTGGTGGCGACCTTCCGCCGCGCGGCCCTCGAGAAGGTCCGCGCGGCGGTCCGCAAAGCGACGGAGCAGCACCAGAAGAAAGAAGACGCTTTGAAGACCATGGTGCAACAAAAAACACCATACCACAACCCAGCGTCTAATTAATGCCACGCAGAAGCGACACGATTCGGAAGCACAGTATACAACGTGAGTGATATACTATGCTTCCGAATCGCGACGCTTCTGCGTGGCATTGGATGGCGCCTCCCTTTCGCGGCTCGCCCACAGGAGACGCTCCAACGAGCACATGCGGAAGGCCCAGAGCGCACGGGAGGAGGCGAAGACTTGGCAGGCCGAGGCGAAGACCGCCTGGAAGGAGGCCAGGAACTGGAAGCTCGGCTTCCTTCAGGATCGCGGCGGTAATTCCTGCTACAATTAAACGTTTAAACAAAACAACAGCAACAACAGAAATCGCGACCCGCGCCTGTCTCCTCCCGAGGAGAAAAAGAAGTGCGAGGAAGCGGAGAAGAAGGGGGCCGCGACGCAGAGAGCGCTCACGAAGGAGAAAGAGAAGCTGCGCAAGAACTTGGTGCGCGACAAGGCCCTTCGGCATATTTTTCACAAATGCTACGAAGACCACGGGCGGCGGACGTGCGGTAACGACTGGTGGGTGCGATTAGCATCTCGCACAGCAGGGCGCTACCGCAGGTCGTCCGCCCGTGGCCTGTCGCGGCGGCAGTGGAAAGCACGCTTGTCACCAGGAGGTGACCGCGAGCAAGAGGCTGTGCCAGCGCCTCCAGCAGCGGAACCGGTACCTCGAGGCAGAGGTGGCGCTGTGGGAGGCCTGAGCTTTTGGCCAGCGGAGAGCCAACGAGCGGCGCCACGGAGCGCGGTAGAAAAGGGGCATCGCATTTTGCTATGCCCCCCTGGGGAGCCGCGCACCTCATCTCCTCTTCCCGTGTGCCTCCTTCTGCCCCCTGCTGCGCCTGCTGCTGCTACGACTACTACTACTACTACTACGACTACTACTACTACCACTACTACTACTACTACTACTACTACTACTACTACTACTACTGCTGCTACTACTACTACTACTACTAGTACGGCTACTACTATTACTACCACTACTGCGACTATGATATATTATCATTCGGACAACGGCCTCTCCTGATACCACTACATTCACACGTGCGGCCATCACTACGACTAGTACTAGTGCTAGTAGGCATCACGTTTTGACCGTTTTGGGGGGTCGCTGGGGGGGGGGGGGCCGAGCAGTTTTTGTAGCGTTTTGCAAAATATGGAAAATAGTGTTTTTTTTTTTTTTTTTTTTTTTTTTTTTTTTTTTTTTTTTTTTTTTTTTTTTTTTTATTATATATATATATATATATATATTGCTCTATTTGTAGTTCTGCATTCAAAACAAGCAAATTCAACGTAAAGAGACGCAACCCCGATTGAAGAACGAACGCCCTTATCTCGCAATTGATGCGTTTCATGCAGTTTTTGTAGCGTTTTGCATAATATGGAAAAATAATGTTTTAATATATGTTTTACTCTATTTGTAGTTTTCTAATTCAAAACAAGGAAATTCAAGGAAAAGGAACGCAGGCCCGCTTGAAGAATGAACGCCCTTATCTCGCAAGTGATACGTTTCATGTAGTTGTTTTTAAAGGTTTTACAGAATATGAAAAATAGTGTTTTTTGTACATGTTTTGTTCTATTTGTAATTTTTACTTCCAAACAAGCAAAATCAAGGAAAAGGAACGCAACCCCGCTTGAAGAATGAACGCCCTTATCTCGCAAGTGATGCTTTGCGCGCAATGTTTGAGGTGTGCGTTAGAAATATGACAGCCGTATTGGGCAGCCTCTTGGAAGCCACTTACGGCGTCTTGAGGGCCGTCTTGGAACCACCTTAGGCTCCGTGTCAGAAGCCGCTTAGCCGTCTTGGAACCATCTCGGGGCCGCCTCTTGGGAGTCGCTTAGACTGTCTTGGAACCATCCTAAGGCGTCTTCGGGCTGAAGGGCACGGGCCGTCTTGGAACCATCTTGGGAACCGTCTTGGAAGCAACCTAGGTGGTCTCAGAAGCGTCTTAGATACCCGCGCACAACAAGCAAAATTGATTTCATCATGCGGACGATCGTGCGGTCAATGTAATATAACTGTTGACTTGCGGCGATGAGTGTTTAGTCATGATGGCAGCTTCGTATTTGCCATGCATGGGTTATATCCGTAGTCGCGTGAGCATAACAAAAATGGCCCGACCGTCAATTGCACGATGTGCATTTCGATGTAGATGTCACTCTGCAATTTGATTACATGTTCCATGCGCATTTCGTTTTGGATCTCCCAGATGACAATCCACGGGGCAACCCGCGGGACAATCCACGAGGCGACCCGCGGGGCAACCCGCGGGGCAATCCGCAGGACAACTATGGGACGATAGACGGGGCAGCCAACGGGGCAAGCCCACGGGACAACCCGCGCGGCGACCTCGCGGGTCAGTGCGGGACAGCCCACGGGACAACGACAGGTAGCTGTGCAGGTCGATACTGCGTTCTGCTTACCATTGTCTCATCATTGCACGTTGTGAGAAGAGTAATCTGCCGCCGTAACCATTTTTGCCCAAGTTCTGATTTGCAGACATCTGTGTCGTGCTCATCATACTCGCCCACGCTCTGTGCATTCGAGGTACTCTTGTTCTCTGTACTGCAAAGCACTTTCGTGGAAACCATGGCGTTTGTCCGGGGTCGTTCCCCCGCTCGTAACCAGTCGGTGGGGCCCGCGTGCGTGGAGGTGAAGAACACGTTCATCAACCTCACTTGCGAGACCCAGATGGCCTCGCAGCGCAGTGCCTCGGCCCCGCCAGCGAGCCGCCAGACGCCCCGCGCGAGCATGGGCGCCGTTCCGATGATGCCCCTCCAGGGGTTGGAGGCGGAGGCGCCGCGTCTTCCGACTGAGAATGGCAATGCCCGCCCGCTGCCGATGGACCCAAAAACGTACAACATGCTCGTCGCCGACCTCGAGTATTGGAACCGCCGCTACCGCAGTGCACCTGCGTGGGGCTTCACGCAGAATCCCGTCGGCACGCGCATGAAGTGGGCCAATTGGAGACCTGCGTCAGAGGCCGAGATAGCGAAATTCCGCCTGACGCACATGAGTACGTCAGAAAAGGAAGTTGAGACAGTGCAAACCAACAAACGGATTCTGCAGCCGACGCGCGCGCCCCGCAAGAAGGCGACTCGCCGGTCAACGGGGATCAGCCAGCGCGGGGCCAGCGGCGGCGTTCCCTCAGACATCGGAAAGATAGACGAGATCCTCCTGGAATTCGGCTGCGCGGGCACCGATTACACGCCGACCGCGGTGATGGGTCCGACCAGGCGCCGCCGCGCAGTTCAGCCGCCTGCGGACAAGGGCAAGGATCTTCGGAGGAACAGGCGCCCGTACCGCTGCTCGTCCTGGAGAGCCCTCGTCGCCGCGGCTGGATTCGCTTCGGCATTCTGCTCAGAAGGCGCCCCTGGAGAGGTCCGCGGAGTAGCGGCATCGGTATCTGTTCGTCCCCCAAAGGAGACCAACGAGGGATATTTCAAGGATGTCTGCCTTGTTGATGCCTTCAGAGCTCACCGCTACAAGGTGCCCTACGTGGCCGACGGGCCGTACTGGGCTCAGAAGCACGGCAACCAGATGCTCACGCCCTTCGGCAAGTCTATACAAAAAGTGAGCGGTGGCATTTCGGCCGTCGATGACACTTCCAAGTACGTTATCTTTGATCCTGCAAAGAGAACTGATTTGGGCACCGTGGCGCATTTCCAGGCTCTCAAGAAAGTGGATGGTGAATTACTCCTGGCGGACACGAATAAGGCCAGCTCTTTCAAGCCCTTCACAGAGGAGGAGAAGAGCTCTACGTGGCGTTGGAAAATCTACCAAATCGTTGATGCCAATGCCGAAGAACGAGACCAAGCCTCGGAGACCACTGCGGCGCCTCCGCCACCAGGCACTGCGGCTCGGGGACAGGAAGAAGCCGCGCGCGTTCTCCAGGAGACAGCTGCTCAGGCTGAAGCGAAGCTCCAGCGAGAGAAGGATCCAGTAGCGGCCTCGGAGACCACTGCGGCGCCTCCGCCACCAGGCACTGCGGCTCGGGAAGAGGAAGAAGCCTCGCGTGTTCTCCGTGTACATGAGCACCACTTCGATATCGCCTTTCAGGCATGGGTAGCGTCGGGCCGCGCGGCAAGCAGCGCTGCTGCGCCGCCGCCCCCAGCGGGTCATCGGGGGGCTGCCTTTCTCGGCACTGGCCGCGAGGCGGGCGCGGGCGACACAGAGAGCGAAGAAGACAGTATTGGCGGAGCGGGAAGGCGCCCAACTGTCAAGCAAGAAGTGGGCACCGATGTGAAGCGAGAGCAGCCCGAGATCTTCCCAACGTTACTTCAAAGGCGCGCTGCACCAATGGCGACGTCTAACTTGCTGGAGATGGCGAGGAGCCCGCCCATGACGAACGTCGGTCTGTCGATGGTGCAGGCGCGCTTTCGCCAGGGATGCATTGAGGCGACGAGATTCAGCCGGTTGAGTTGCCCTGGCGCTGCGCAATGCTCGTGGTCGGACTTCGCTATGATCGAGGACGCGCAGTTGCCTGAGGGGTCGTACGCCGCGGTGAAGTGTCTCGACGAGGACTTCTTCCGTCTCCTGAACACAGAGCCGGCTATGTTTGGTGAGGCGGGGGGGCACTCTGCTCTGGCTGCGGAGCGCCCCGTTGTTTTCGCCGGAGAACTATGCCTGGGCGTCGGAATGCAGCTGTCCGCGTGGAACAACGTGTCTGGCACGTACCAGATCCCTTTTGAAGCGTCCTGGCAGTCGAACCTGCCGCAGGAAATCGGTTGGAAGTTCCTGGACAAGGACGAGGTCGCCTCCCGCCCAGGCACCCAGCAGCTCCGATTTCTCCGAGGTGGAAACGCGCTCGAGCCCCATGCCTCGCGCGCTGGGCAGCAACGACTTCTCCGCGTCAAGCGGGAGGACGGCGCACAGAGCGATCGAGCGCGCGCCTCAGTGAAGCGAGAGCCGCGGGACTCGAGCCGTTCACCGAGAAGAGAGGGCGCGCCCAGTGCGTCTGCCAGGGCCGCTCGGCAAGGACGCGACGGGCGCGTCGCGGGGAGCTCGACTGGCGCCGATGGGGCCGATGTGCTCCGACGCTGGGAGCCAGAGCGCTTTGCGCAACTGGTTCAGATGCGAGGCTCAGTGTCGATTCAGGCAGACCGAGAGGAGGGCCCAGAGGACATGGGGAGCTCAATCAGACGAGTGACTCAGGAAACAAACAGCATCCTAGATTCGTGGGGAGTTCCTCCAACTGGATTATTCAGGGATGCTCTGCTTGTGTCGGGCCTCTTCCTAATCGAGAAGCCGCACGTCAAGGTGGGGAACGACCACCTGGTGACGCGCCTCGCCGCCATCATGATGGGGCCGCGCTACAGAGCCCACCCAGACGGCGTCTACCATTACCGCAATGGCGCTTTCTGGCGAGTTGAAGAATTGCAAGAGGACGGGCGAATCGCAAATTCATCTTTCTGTTGTTTTCCTCATCGAAAGCGCCCAGGCTGGCGCGGAGCCCAGTGCGCGTTTTTCTGGGGAGCGGTCAGAAATCCGCGGGCGGATTTTTCGCCGCGGGAAATTTGCTCTGAAAGAGGTATTTGCGATTCGCCGACAGGATACCCTCCGTTACTTCGAGAAGACGCTGTCGTTGACTCAGATATTACTTCGAGAAGCAATGCAGAAAAATCTGGCCCGAGACACCAGAGTTGTTTTGGAGTCTTTGGAAAATGGAGAAGACTATTACCTTTGCATGGATCCAGTCTCGTCGGCAGACCTGAAGCCATCCGGAGGAACTCAGGTCGCTCCGTGGGCGCTGGACCTGTGCAGAGCCGTTGGTAGCATCACGGGCCGCTTCACCAGCAAGGCGTCGGCAAAAGATCTGGTGGATTCATTCGGGAGCTGGTTGAAGACGCCCCGACCGACGACGACGGGGCGCAGCCCCGTTACGTTCGACGACGCCACGGTGGTTTTCGACGCCAGGCCAGGTGTGCCTCAAAACGAGAGAGTGCAGCAGATCCCCAAGGGGATGGACAACAATTGCTACTTCGGTATCCCTGGCGACCTTGGATGCGTCATCCCCGATCACATCGTGGATCGGCTTCGGCTGATAATGTGCACCTCGTATGCGGGGGCCGATGCAGGCCGAGAAGCGGATCTTGCCATGGAGTGTTTGGCATTCATGGGCGTCGCGATGCCGCCTGTTCTGATATGGTGCACAGGCACCGGGGGCAATTCGAAATCTGCAAGGACGATATTGAGGAACAACGTTTTCGGGGATCATGCAACCACGATCTCGTCGGAGGCATTCCAGGTAAAGGAAGAGTTCCGAAAACAGGGCGGCCAAGTAGCATGTGCTAAAGTCCTCACCGTCCAGGAATGCGCCCCTGGAGTTTCTCTTATTGAGCACATTCTGAAGTGTTGGATTTCTGGGGAAAGAATTGCGCGCCGTGCCCTGTTTGGCAGAGTTACAGAATACTTCCGCTGGGATAAGTGCGCGAAGTTTTGGGAGACGAACATGGCGTACCCTTCCCTGGCGGGCGACCCAGAGAGATTAGACTTATTGCGGGCATGGCTTCGTCGCATCATTTGCGTCGAACTAACCGCGACTTTCTCGGCCGACCGTGCAAAGGTCAGCGTTGACGATAGAGTCTTCCCCGAGGATGCAGACTTATCCGAATTCTTGAGCAGCCCAGAAGTTAGATTTGCATACATCACCATGTACATTATCCCTTTGATTAAATCGAAAACCGTCGACGAGCTCAGGCAAATACTGATGATGCCGAACGAGGAACTGCGGGCTGCCACGCGCCGGCTCGTGGCGCAAATGGCCAACGGAGGCTTGGACGCGCCGCCTGGGTTGATGAGCGAGCGCGCCGAAAATCTCGCCATTGAGGCCGCCAAGAAAGTGGTGATAAGTGCTCACGAGGACGCCTGGCAGCGACGATTCGTGAAGAAATACGAAGTGAACAAATGCATGAAGAACGTGCCGGGGGCGTGGAGACCGGGCGCGGGCAAGAGCACCAGAGCTGACAATTTGGAGAAGGCCATCAACCTCTGGCCTCACTTGATTCGCTGGCACTCCGACAGTAACGCTTTCCAGCTCCTCCAAGTAGATCACCAGAAGTTTGAGGCGTTGCTTCACGCGCACGGCGGCATCGGATTCTTCGGGGGCGGCTTTGCGGCGTGGCGCCCCGTGTGGGAGTGCAAGGAAGAGTTGTATGAGGCCACGGCCGACATACCCGACTTCCGAGGCCTTGCAAGAGCCGCCGACCATGACGATCAGCCCGCGGGAACACTGAAAGAATGGATCAACTTGATACAACTTGAGGGAGACGTGGCATCTGGCACGATCGCCGGTGATTTAGACCGCATCAACAGCGTGCTCGCCAGATTTCGGCAGGGAGAGAGAGATGGCGACATGGCCGGCATCGATGTGCAGTATTATAGAAAGCACGGCATCCCAGGGCGTAGATACGCCCGCGGGCCAAGCGCTCAGATGAACTTGCCGCGCCTTGCCAGGCAGTCAGCCTTCTGCAGAGAAGCAGGGTCGTCGTGGAATTCAGGGCGTGTTTTCTTCGATTTTGACATCGACAACTCCTTCGTCAGCTTGATGTGCAATTTGCTGAAGCAGAACGTGTCGGACCTCAGCGACTTCCAGATTCTGTTCTCCTTCTGGCAGCACCATCGAGAGTGGCGCAGCTTCTATGCTGACTATTTCATGGGAGCCAGCGATCCGCGCCACGCCAAGAAGCAGTTGATCCGAATCGTCCATTGGGGCGTTCCTCAGAACGACCTCCCATGCCTGTGGAACTTGGCCGTCGAAGTGCGCGCGGCCACGAGGGTCGCGTTGGATCTGCCGGAGTTTGCACACCTGCAAGGCATGTTTAGCGACAGAGACCACCCCGAGGTGACGCGCCTACACTTCGCGCTTTCGAGCATAGAGGATGACGTCCTGAGCCGCGCGGAGTCCGAGCTCGTGAGGAGAGTGCCAGACCTGCGGCTCAATTCCTACATGTTCGACGGGGCGGTAGTTGTTGCGTCTCCCGACGATCTGGATCTCATCACCGGCGTGCTCGAGGAGGTCGTACCTTTACGATTACGCCATTTGGCGATTCGCTGGGGGGCGCCAACGCAGCTGCGGCCAGGAGATCGAATGACTTCTTGTGGGAGCAGGGGCAGGTTTACCATGTCGGCGGCACGCAGCTGAGCGCGTTCGACCGTGAGCAGCAACTCACGTACGTCCAACTTCGCGACGGGACCATCAGCTCCGAGGGCGAGTTCGTCAGCTTGATAACGGATATGGAGTGCCGGTACAGCCGCTCCGCGTCTTTGTTGATGCACCTCATGAGACAGCGTCCCCGGCCACTGCTACTTCGCCGGAGCAGCGCCTTGCCAGACGTGCCAAACACGCCGTGGAATTCAGTGGGCGGAATGGGCACTCCTGCGGGGATTCCAGACGAGCAGTTTGCTCGGGCGGGGCATTCGCGTTGTTTTCAGGAACTGCGCGCTCTCGGCGCCGTGGGGCTTGCCTGGGTAGTGCGCGATCGGCGACGCCACATGGAGAGCATGGAGAGGGCGCCATTCTCTTTCACTTACTACGGAGGCGATCCGCGACCTCTTCCTGGTTCATTTCAGATCGCAGTGCTGCCAGAGCACTCAGTGGAGCGCATCGACACGGAGGCGTTCCTAGATGCGCAGGAGGCATTGTTCACATACGCTATCAGCATTCGCAATGCAAGGGGCGTTGATCGGCCCGCATCCACCATGCTCGCATCCATGGCGCAGTCCCTGGAGGAAGATTTTGGCGGCGAGGCTCGGTACCTCCGCATTCTGATCATGCGAGAACACCGTTGTTGGCTGGGCGACGCTCTCGGCGGTTCGAGCTGCAGCGTCTGCAGCGGCGGCGCGCCCTACACCAAGGGCAAGGGTCTGCGGCAGGACATCGCCGACGAGTTCGAGACGCACTTGGAATTCTGCGTATGTGGATGCAGGCTCTGCAAGAAGGGCGATACGACTCACGAGGCCATCGTCCATGACCTCCACACCGCGACGACAGTGACGGTCACGCCCTGGCAGTGCAATAGCAAGAAATGTCGATTGACATACGGCCCCAACTTCGTGTGGGTCGGGGGGCGCAAGAAGAACACTGCTACTCTCGCCGACCTGGAGTGCGCCGGAGTCCTCTTCATCTCGAGCAAGCGCGGCTTCACCATGAGATACGTGCGGTACTGCGAGGCAATGTTGTTCAGGAGCTTCGTCTCGGCCAGGGGCGCAGACTGGGTCCAGAAGGATGTCTTTGACGACGGCGACGGCAGCGGTTGGCAGGGGAAAGAGTTCCCTTTCGACATGCGTAAACTTCACGGCCATGCTATCATGTATGCGCTGGCCGTGCAGGAGTTGGAACCGCTCGACAAGCATCTTGACATCTACGTGGAGGAGGACCTCAGCGAGAGCGCTCTGAGAACATACGACGATCACCTCCACCAGCGCGTCTATCCGCCCGCCAATTCCGCTTGCGTTACTGAGCTAGTGGGCGACGGACACGAGAAGGTGCTGGTGCGCTGCAACGGCGGCTGCGGCCTTCCAGGAGGGAAAGTGCTGAAGAGGCCTTCGGCTGCTCGCAAGTTCGCTGGGAAGGCCCTGATGAAAAAGCCCGCTACCGCGAAGGCCCGTTCCAAGCCCAAGCCTGTCGCGAAGAGAGCCGCCGTGATTAAGAAGCCCGCGGTGACCAAGGCTGGCACGAAGCGCAAAGCCCCGAGGTCTCTACACCACAACAACGGGTGGTTTATGCTTCTGACCACGAGCGGCCGCGTGGTGGCCGTGACCGAGCAGACTGCGCCAGAGGGCAACGATGTGGTCAAGTCCACAATCCTCCGTGTTCTCCCGCAGTATCCGAAGGTCAACTGCATCATATACGACAGGGCATGCTCGGTGATGCCTTCGGCGCTCCTGGACGATCAGTTCAATCAGATTAAATACTGGGTCGTCGACAGGCTGCACGCCCAGAAGCATGTGCCCACCTGCGCGTGCAACCCGCTGCACATCCATCGCTTGAAGCTGCGTATCAGCGGACTTAACACTCAGGTGGCAGAGCAGTGCTTCTCATGGTTTCGCGGCTACTCGCGGATCTTCAACGAGATGTCGCCCAGCCGCCACCGCTTCTTGGTCCTGTACTTCGTTGCCAAGCACAACTCAATGTTGTCTGCTGGCGACACTGACCACCTGGGGCACCCGGCGGCAGCCGCCAGTAAGATTCACAAGAAACCCAGTGGGCATTATCCGTGCGCTTAAAGCGACGGTGTTCCTGGGCATCGGGAGGGCGGGCATGCGCGCCGCCATCTGTAAAGGCCTGTCGCGATTCTGGCGCGCGCGGATGCACTCCGTCATAATCCGCCGAAAAATCAACGCAAGTGATGGTTCTAAGCTGCGCTTCACACCTGTCTACGTTTACGTGTGATTGTATGTGCGTTTGTATAGATGATTGCTTTACTTTTGCACCATTGATGGACGTGCTACTATGTACACGCGTGCGTCTTCATGCAGCTGTGCATGTATATGTGCATGGAGATATAGTTGTAATTGCATATATATATATATAGTATGCGTATGTGTGTACGCGTATCTGTATATCTATATATTTATATGCAACACCAACAGCGCCGCCAGGTCGGCCGATATTTCTACCATCTCAAATACCATCTTGATACGGCCTGTGCGGCCGAGGGGACTCCCAGAACACCCCGGCCTCGAACTGGGCGGCTCACCACCCTGCCGCCGGTGTCGCCGCTGGCCTTGTGGCTTGTGGCAGGCGGGGCACTGCTCCACAGTGGAGCCGGCCCCCACCCTCGGGAATACCTGGGGGGCCCCGGGGGGAAGACGCAGGCCTCGGTGGGCCACCGGCGGCGGCCCGCAAATGTCTCTGCACCCGCCGAAGGCGGTTGCGTGCGAGACGACAGCTGCTCCTCACCTCCCACGCCCTTGCATGTCAGCAGCGGGGCAACGTGGCGAAGCCAGACGCGCGCCCGCCCTTCCGCCCCGAAGTCCAGTCTCGTTGATACGACAATGTTTGACTGTGCCGGCCCCTCCTCGGAACGTCGCGGCGGCGCCCGAATTCGCGGCGCGTTCGTGGCTCCGTGCTTGGCTTGCGCGCCAGAAGAGCTGGAGCTTCAGGGCGCCCGCCGGAGGCGGTTGCAACTGAGGCGCCGCGACTTCCTCATCTCCTGCCGTCAGCGCGTGAAATCTTCTCCTCGCCCCCCGCAACCCAGCATGCCAGCGGCGGACTAACGTGGCGAAGCGGATCCAACGTCCACATTTCCGCCCCTAGCTTCGGCCTCTTCGACAGGATAATGCTGGGCGTGCCGGCCTATCCGCAGTCACACTGCGCTGGCCAAGGCAGCTGTCCCGCGGGGTGCTAGCGCACACCTTGGAACGTTGGGGTGGCGCGAAAACTCGCAACTTCTTCGCCGCGCCGTGCTTGACTTGCGCGCCAGAGGAGTTGGAGGTTCAGGGCGCCCGCTGCAGGCGGTTGCAATTGAGACGCAGTGACTCCAACATTCCTGCCCTCACACTGGAGAAGGCCGAACAAATACATATATATATATATATATATATATATATATATATGTATGGCGAGTGGGGGCGCGCATGCGACGCAACTCTGAGCGCGCGTGCGTGCGCGAGCGACAGATGCTCGACGGGGCACGCCGGGCCCCCTAGTTCGCAACTCCGCAGCGTTGGCGGGGGCGCTGATCCCCAGGGCCCCCAAGAAGGCCCCAAGAAGGCCCCAAGAGGGGCCACCAAACGAAGTGTGAGAACTGGGGAGATGTGAGCGCGCCAGGACAGCCAGCCTTGCCGCCATCCCGTGCCCTTCGAGGCATCTGCCTCGCAACGAAGGCCAAATCACAAAATCTGCGGATGCGCGATGGCCGGCGCTGCCGCCAGACAGCGCCCCATAAGAGACGAACCTTGGTAGCGGTTCGGCGTGGGCGCGCAGGGCCGCCGGCCTCGCCGCTGGGCAACGCCTTCGAGGCATGTGCCTCGCGACGGGGGCAAGCGCACATAATCTGCGGACGCACGATGGCTGGCGCTGCCTCCAAACACCGCTCAACTGAGACGACTGTGAGTCTAAGCCAATGCGAGAGCGCAGGACCGCTGGCCTTTTCGCCGAGCATCGCCCTTGAGGCGACTGCCTCGCGACGGGGGCATCCGCGCAGAAAATGCGGATGCGCGCAAGCCGGCATTTCCGCCAGACCGCGCACAAGAGAAGAGCCGCGGCATCACGGGCCTCGCGAATGCGCGGGGGACCGTCGGCCTTGCCGCCGTGCGGCGTCCTTCAGTCAACTCCTCGCGACAAGGGTACGCGCGTGGCGACTGTGGACGCACGAAAGCCAGCACTGCCGCCAGCCAGCGCCCCCCCAAAAACGAAACGCGGCGACTGGAAAGACATGAGAACGCGCGGGACCGCCGGCCTTGCCGCTGGGCAACGCCCTTGAGGCAACAGCCTCGAGGCAAAAGCCTCTCGACGGATGTGGGCGCGCATAATCTGCGGACGCACAATGGCTGGCATTGCCGCCAGCCTGCTTCCAAAAGGAGACGAACCTTGGTTGAGGTTCGACTTGAGAAGGTTCAGGACCACCGGATTTTCCGCCAAGCGGCTCGGATGCACGAGCTCTGGCACTGCCTCCTGGCAGTGTCCCAAAAGAGACAACCGTGGTTATCGGTGCCACGTGGGAATGTGCACGACGACAGGCCTCGCCACCAGCCCAGCGTCCTTTGAGGCAACGGCCTCGCGACGGGGGCAGGCGTGCAGAATCTGCGGACGCACGATGGCTCGCACTGCCGCCGCGCGACGGGGGCAGGCGCGCAGACTCAGCAAAGGCACGCAAACTGGCGCTGCCGCCAGGCAGTGCCCACAGGAAGCGAAGCGCGGGAACCAGGGCGATGTGGGCGTGCAGGACCACCGGGCCGTGCCGCCGGGCAACGCCCTTGAGGCAACAGCCTCGCGACGGGGGCAGGCGCGCACAATCTGCGGACGCACGATGGCCGGCATTGCCGCCAGCCCGCGCGTCTAAAATATCACGAACCTTGGTAACGGCTTGACGTGAGTGTACAGGACCGCAGGCCTTGCCGCCAGGCAACGTCATTGAGGCATCTGCCTCGCGACGAGGGCAGGCGCGCAGACTCAGCAAAGGCACGCAAACTGGCGCTGCCGCCAGGCAGTGCCCACAGGAAACGAAGTGCGAGAACAAGGGGGATGTGTGTGCAGGACCACCGGCCTTGCCGCCGGGCTGCGCCCTTGAAACAACAAATGCCCGACGGGAGCAGGCCTGCATTATGTGCGAACGCGCGATGGCTCGCACTGCCGCCAGCCAGCGTCTCAAAGATGACGAACCCTGGTAACTGTTCGACGTGATAGTGCGCAGGACCGCAGGCCTTGCCGCCAGGCAGCGTCCTTGAGACATCTGCCTCGAGGGTGCTCTTCGAGTTCAGGGAACTCTTAGTGGCACCTCGTGCGTCCCCTGGGTTGTTCCCCAAACGCAATATCCAATGGCGTCGGCACGGAGAGGAGGAGGAGGAGGAGGAGGAGGAGGAGGAGGAGGAGGAGGACCCGTGTATACCCAAGAGTCATCAACGATGTCGGAATAACCCCTCTTTCCGAACTCCCTCTTCATATGTCCCTACAACGGTTCATTTCCACTGGGGAAATTACCTCGCTGGACGCCAACAGTTTGAAGACCCTGAAGCATGCCAAAACGTTAGTACTTATGGGGGCTCCAACGCCACGGATCAATATGACTGTTGCGTCCTGACGACCGTGCCAGAACGCCATCAACCCTGAACCTTTCCAAACACCATTTCTGGTACGTTGATCATGGGAATCCATGAAACAATTGCATTTGTTATACAAAAAATGCTCGCGGCGCTCATGCGAGAACACATTTTGAAAAAGGAGCCGCCCTCAATCCGTGAAACAGCTGCAAACATTTAAAACGAATCTGCGCGGCGCTGAGGCGAGAACCA
>CAUYUJ010014210.1:361087-396087 GCA_963575745.1 Prorocentrum cordatum
GGAACGAGATCGCTCTGGGCTAGGAGCCTGCCATAGTCGCAGGAAGGCCGCACGAGGGTCCCAAAAGGGCCCCCAGGGCGGTCACAGGATGGCCCATAAAGAAAGGCAGCAGCGAAGATCTTCATGTTGGGACCTGCCAGAGCAGCAGGAAGACCTCCAGCGGGTCCCAAGTGGACCCAAAGTCGGTCAAACGATGACCCACGAGGAAGATCAACAGCGTCGATTTCCATCATTGAGGAAAGGAGAGCCCATCCCCGGGGAATGTGAAGCCACGGAAACCAGGAGATGTGTGGCCCCTGGTTTCGCGTGAAGCGCGATTGGTGCAGCCAGACCTTGGTGCACAACGAACGCACCGTTGGACAATTTCTCGAGTATGGCCCAAAGAGGGGGGACCTGCTCCTCAGCAGGACGGATTGCCACCTTAGGAGTGGCAGGGAGGACTTGCTCCACATCAGATTTCCTCGCCACCCTGGGGGTGACAAGGGGAGCCTGCCCCAGAACAGGGCGGATCGCCACCCCATGGTTGACAGGGGGACCTGCGCCGCAGCAGGCCGGATCGCCACCGTAGGGGTGACAGGGTGGACATGCTCCACAGGAAAGCTGTGGCAGCTGCTCGGTATAGCAAACGAAAACAGATGGGCTGACTTCCAAATCTGCCTTTGCAGGCCTAAGGCGGGTTTCGAACGGCGTTCCAAAATTCACCGCTGAAGCAAAAGATGCCCGTCCCTTTGGGGCCCTCGGGCTGATTTGGGAAGGGCGTTCCAAAATCGGCCGCTGGAGCAAATGGAACGGCGTTCCGAACTACTTTCGCTTTGAGAGCTTCGTTGTTTGCCGAGTGTGCGGGACCTATGCCGAGAGCGGCGCCCGCGACCTCAAGAGAGAGTGCGCGGGGCGGATCCCGAAGGGTAGAGCGGCCTCGGCCGCAGAGAAGAAGCGGGCCGTGAGGCGGGACCCTATCTCGAATGGCCTCCACCCCCAGACTTGCAGGCCGCCTGGGCAGCAGCGCCGCTGGACTCACCTCGAACATCTGGGGCCCGAGGTGCTCCGTCCCTGGGCGTCTTGGGGGGAGGGGGGCGGCCGCCGGCGGCTGCCGTGGGGGGTGCCCGCCCGCCCCCGTGGGGGTGGTTTCTGCTTGGCTCGGGCCCTGTCTGGGCCTCGTGGCTTGGCCTCGGGGGTCTCCTCGTGTCGCCCGGCGGCTCGCCGTCGCAGAGCTTCTCTCGCAGCTTTGGCGCCGTTTGGGCGCGCTCGGGGGGCCAAGCGGAAGGGTCCAACGTTTGGCCCCCTCCAATCCCGGGCGGTTCGGGCACTCTGGGGGACGGGGCCTGCTTGCAGGACGCCCAGGTGGGTCAACGGTCAAAGTGACTCGGGCCAGCATGGCTGCAGAGTGTTCGACCGGGGCGCAAGGGCGCTTTGCTGCGGTGCCTCAGCCGGGGGGGGGGGGCTAGTGATGCCGTCGCAGTGCCTGTGGATGTCGCCTCCTGGCCGCCGACAGCGGTGCCAGGAAGGCCTCGGAGACACACTGGGCTGGACGAGGTCGTGCACGCTTTGCGTGCCCGCTCCTTCACGCGATGGTGAACAGGGTCGCCGTGGTGACGGCGGGGATCCAAGCAGTGCGGATCACCACTGCTGTGATGGCACGGGGACCTTCTCCTCGGGAGGGGGGGACCTCGAACACTGGGGGAAGAAAGGCAGGCCCATCCGATCTGCTCCCCAGCAGGACGGATCGTGAAAGGGGGGACCCTGCTGCACGGCTTGGACCAAAGGCAACGAATACGAAGGAGGGCTCCCGCACATACCGGCTATCAACCTATCATCGGTCACGCTGCCGTGGACAGAAATGGACCTCCCCAGAGCCCGACAACTGGCCGTAGGATCGAGAGAAATCGCGTCAAACTTACGTGACAACTTCAACTCGCTGTGTGGCATCGCACGGCACTCGCACTCCATAGCCAAGGAGGGGGGGCAGGATTTGTCCCCCAAGTGTCGGCCTTGGTGCGATGATATAGCCATGACCTGGCCAGAAAAGGGGCACAAGCTTGTACCGAAGAGTTCTGGCCCAAGTCTCGATTTTCCGGCCGGTCGGCCGCCCGCCCTTGAGCAGACAGGGGTACCCCCACGAGCCCAGAGCAGGGAGGGAGGCATCGTTGGGAAACCCAATGGCACATGACCTTGCTGCCACTGCGTTGCCTCGCACACGAGCACGTGGTCATTATGTCCGCAACCCCAGACGCAAAAGATTTACATGGGTGCCGAGAGACTCTGACTGCGAACCCTTTGGTCCAGACCTCCCGTTGCGCGAGCGCGGTGCCGGAGGGGCACTAAGATCGTTTGAGCCCTAAGTCCCCAATCAGCCGGGCATATACTGTCACAGGTGACTGACGGGATCTGACGGGATCAGTGTGTAACTCTGGAGCGGCACCGATTGCACAGCCTCGCGAGGCGTACACCTGGCGATCGGTGTCACAAGCAACCGGCTTGGCAGACTGGGGAGATAGAGCGCACACACCTAAAGCTACATATCAATTTCTGTATATTGTCACGCAGCCTTTACATTATACGGCCCCCTTACATTTCTGAAGGCTCTGGAGCGTCAGGGAAATGCGCAGAAATCGACATGGTCGTGCAGAAATGCTGGCACTGCCGCCGGGCTGTGTCTCGGATGGCTGAACCTCCGACGTGTCCAAAGTGAGCAAAAGCCGCTGGCATTGCCGCCAAGCTATGTCCAGGAGGCGCTTGCCTCGTAGATGGGGCAATTGTGCAGGACCGCCGGCATTGCCGCCGGGCTGTGTCCTGGAGGGCAGGACCTTCGACGTGACGAGAGTACAACAAGAGCTGCTGGCATTGCCGACAGACTGTGTCCTGTGTCCAGGAGGCGCTTGCCTCGTGGGTGGGGTAGTTGTGCAGGACCGCCGGCATTGCCGCCGGGCTGTGTCCCAGAGGGTTGAACCTCCAACGTGTCGAAACTAAACCAGAGCCGCTGGCATTGCCGCCAGGCTGCGTCCAGGAGGCGCTTGCCTCGTTGGTGCGTTGGTTGTGCAGGACCGCCGGCATTGCCGCCGGGCTGTGTGCCAGAGGCCAGAACCTCCGACGTGTGAAGTAACTAAAAAAGAGCCGCTGGTATTTCTGCCAACCTGTGTCTAGAAAACGCTTGCCTCGTAGGTGGGTAGTTTGCGCAGGACCGCCAGCATTGCCGCCGGGCTGTGTCCGGGAGGCCAGAACCTCCGATGTGTCGAAAGCAAACAAGAGCCGCTGGCATTGCCGCCAGACTGTGTCCAAGAGGAGCTTGCCTCCTGGGGGGGGTACTGAGATGATCCTGTGCTTTGCTATGGTTTGGACAGCTTGTAAGCTTTTGTGAGTGTGCCTGCAAACTATCGCAAAATAGAGAACTGCTCGGTAACCAACTAGCTATCCACGGTAAACGATAGTAAACCAAAGAGTCATCTAGGTACTTGTGCAGGACCGCCAGCATTGCCGCGGGGCTGTGTCCCAGAGGAGATAGAACATCCGACGTGATGATAATACAACAAGAGCCGCTGGCATTGCCCCCAGTCTGTGTCCAGGAAGCGTTTGCCTCGTAGATGGGGTAGTTGTGCAGGACCGCCGGCGTTGCCGCCAGGCTGATGGCTGAACCTCCAGCGTGACGAGAATACAACGAAAACTACTGGACGCCAGCCTGTGTCAGGAGGCACGTGGGTGGAGTATTTGTGCAGGACCAGTGGCATTGCCGCCGGGCTGTGTACCGGAGGGCTGAACGTCCGACGTGTCGAAAATAAACAAGAACCTCCGGCATTGCCGCCGGGCTGTATCCCAGAGGCTAGAAACTTCGACGTGATGAGAGTACAACAAGAGCCGCTGGCATTGCCCCAAGTCTGCGTCCAGGAGGCGCTTGCCTCATAGATGGGGTAGTTGTGCAGGACCGCCGGCGGTGCCGCCGGGCTGTGTTTTGGAGGGCTGAACCTCCGGCGTGACGAGAATACAACAAGAATTGCTGGACGCCAGCCTGTGTCAGGAGACACGTGGTGTGCAGAACCACTGCCATTGCCGCCGGGCTGTGCCCCGGAAGGCTGAACGTCTGACGTGTCGAAAATAAGCAAGATCCGCTGGCATTGCCGCCAGAATGTGTCCAAGAGGTGCTTGCCTGGTGGGTGGGGTAGTCTTGCAGCAAGACCACCGGCATTGCCGCCGGGCTGTCCCGGAGGGCAGAACCTCCGACGTCTCGAAAGTAAACAAGAGCCGCTCGCATTGCCGCCAGACTGTGTCCAAGAGGTGCTTGCCTCGTAGGTGGGGCAACTGTGCGGGACCGCCGGCATTGTCGCCGGGCTGTGTCCCCGAGGGGGAAAAGGGGAGGGGGACGATGAGGAGGAGGAGGAGGAGGAGGAGGAGGAGGAGGAGGAGGAGGAGGAGGAGGATAATAATGATGATGATGATGATGATGATGATGATGATGAGGAGGAGGAGGAGGAGGAGGAGGAGGAGGAGGAGGAGGAGGAGGATAATAATGATGATGATGATGATGAGGAGGAGGAGGAGGAGGAGGAGGAGGAAGAGGAGAGGAGGAGGAGGAGTACCCTGGACTATCCTCCCGAAGACGATGTCGTCTCCTCCCACGGGCGCGCCCGCCGCTGCTGGTCCGCAGCGTCCAGCCCTCGCGCTGCGCCTCTGCGTCGAGCTCGCGGTGCGGCTTCCGCGCCAGCTGCTGGTCTTCCGCAGCCTGCAGCACTCTTGCAGAGCGGGTTCTCCATGTGGGGAAGGGGGTGTGACGACCTGGGGCTGAATCCCAACCCCCCTCCCTGCTGCGTGTACTTCCATCCTCGGCCAGGCTGGCCCTTCTCCTTTGGCCAGGCTGGCCGTGTGCGTCCGTCTTCTCGCCCTCCAGCTCCGTCCTCTCCTCCTTCTTCTCGGTGTGGTCAGCTGGGCTGCTAGCTTCTGCGGCCTCCGCTGCTCTCAGCGCCGGCCTGCGCGAGCCACCTTCCCGGCCTCTGCCATCTCTCCTCGGGGCACTCCCCTGCCTCGGCCTCTGCCTCAGCCTCGGCCACCTTCCCGGCCTCTGCCTCGGGCTCGGGCTCTCGTTCGTCACGTGCTTCCTCAGGGCTTGGCGGTTCACCATCTGGCGCGGGCTCGCCTTTCTTCGCCTCGCCGTCGGAGTGCTGGCTCTCCTGCCCCACCTGGTCCGCCTGGGGTTCGCCCACTCCTGCAGGCTAGCGCCGCGTCCCTCTGCCGGTGCTCTGCGTCCGCCGGCTCCTCCCAGTGCTTTCGCTTTTGAACGCCATGGAGTCGCAGCTCGGCTTGCCCACGCACTGGCCCTGCACCTTGTCGCCGAGGCACTCCGCCACCGAGCTGGCGCAGATGCGGCGGTGCCACCTCTTCTGGCCGCCAAGCCATCTCAGCGGGTGTGGCGCGTGCGCGTCTACGCCGTGATAGGTGACGCTTCTGCCCTCGTCTGGTGGCGGGCCGCCGCAGCCTTCCTTGAACCATCGCCTGACGGTCTCGAAGTCCGTGGAGCTCTTCATGACCGTCTGGTTGCAGCAGGTGCAGGTCCAGCCCGTGCCACGGCGCGGTCTGCTCAGAGTGTGCGTGGTGGGCGGCCTCTCCTCTTCCTTTCCGCAGTAGCGTGATTCGAGCTGCCGCGCTCTTTTCACCTCTCTGCTTTCGCCTGACCTCCTGGCTATGGCGTCCTTCGTGCTGTTGGCGATGCGGGCTTTCACCTGCGCGGCCGTGGCTCTGGCCCACTCGTAGCAGCCCATCTCGTTCCTAGGTATGGCATGATTCTGCGCCACTCGCTCCGCGAGCTTCTCTGCTGTTCGGTTACCTTCCCATGCTTCTCGTGGAATCCCTTTGGCAGCGGCCTCCTCCTGCGTCATGTGGCTGTTCATGTGCTTGACCTTCACTTCTTGGCGACCTTCTCCTCCCAGGCTCGGAGTGTTGCTCGCATCCTCTTCCACAAGTCGCCGCTGGTGCCCGATTGTTCTTCTCTGTTATCCCTTTCCTCTCGCCAGTCGATGAAGGTGATCTCGCTGTCGGTCCAGAACGTGATGGGCCCTCCTGTCGCCTCGAGGCAGCGGATGAGCGCGAACAGCTCCGCTCTGTTGTTGGTCTGCTTGCCTCCTGGGGGAGGAGGAAGAGGAGGAGGAGGAGGAGGAGGAGGAGGAGGAGGAGGAGGAGGAGGAGGAGGAGGAGGAGGAGGAGGAGGAGGAGTAGGAGGAGGAGGAGGAGGAGGGGACAGAGGGGCGGGAGAGCGGACAAGACCCGACCCTGCGCCATCGCTCCCCGCCCCCTTGGCGCTCGCCACGGACTTCCCGGTCTCCCCGTCCGGCGTGCCCTGGCCGCGAGGCAGGGCGGAACTCGATGGGGTGGTCTGCGCCCCGCGGGGTGCGCAAGGGCACAGAAGCGGCCCCGTCCCCTCCTCGCCCGCCTTGGCTCAATTCCGCTGCGAAGCGTCCCCCCGCACCGCTCCGAGCTGAAGGTGGTGGACACCTCGCAGAGCTGGGTGTACCCCCACCCACGAAGGGAGTAGGAGGGAAAGGAGGAGCCACCTCTTCGAGGGGGGACCTGGACGCTGGGCGGAGATGGGGAGGGCGACCGGGCCGCTGAGTGCATCTTGCTCATGCGGGTAGCGCTGATGACGAAGTACTCTTGCCCACCTTCTCCTCCTTTTCCTCCTCCTCATCCTCCTCCTCCTCGGCCTCCGCCTCCTCCGCCCAGCTCTGCAACGGCCCCTGCCGTTGCAGAGCTATGATCGCACCCTTGATGTTAAGACGTCTTCGCTGCATGTTGAACACAATCCGACCCCAGGTTCCCAATTACTTGTATCCGCCCTACCTTCTCCTCCTCCTCCTCCTCCTCCGCCTCCTCCTCCTCCTCCTTCCTCCTCCTCCTCCTCCTCCTCCTCCTCCGCCGCCCTCCTCTTCCTACTCCTACCTCCTCCTCCTCCTCCTCCTCCTCCTCCTCCTCCTCCTCCTCCTTCTCCTTCATCCTTGTTCCTTTTTCCTTATTCCTTCTTCCTTCTTCCTTTTTCCTTCATCCTTCTTCCTTTTTCTTCCCTCCTCTCCTCTTCCTCCTCCTCCTCCTCCTCCTCCTCCTCTTCCTCCTCCTCCCTCGTCCCTCCTCTCCTCCTCCTCCTCCTCCTCCTCCTCTCCCTCCTCCTCCTCCTCCTCCTCCTCCTCCTCCTCCTCCTCCTCTCCTCCTCTCCTCCTCCTCCTCCTCCTCTCTCTCCTCCTCCTCCGCCTCCTCCTCCTCCTCCTCCTCCTCCTCCTCCTCCTCCTCCTCCTCCTCCTCCTCCTCCCCGTCCCATTTCCCCTTCTGCTGCCGCTGGCGCCACGGGGGTGGCGGGGCGCGGACCCTTCGCCGACGCACGGCAGCACTGCTGCGGCCACTGGGCCCCCCCGGAGGCCGCGCGCGGCCCCCCCGACCTGCGCCGCCGCCTGCGCGCTCGGGGAGAGCTGGTGCCTCGTCATCCAGCCCGTCCGTCAGACACCGCGGCTGCGCGACTGTCGGAGATTGACTCCTCCTGCTCCTCCTCCCTCCTTCTCCTCCTCCTCCTCCTCCTCCTCCTCCTCCTCCTCCTCCTGCTCTCGTCCTCCTCCTCCTCCTCCTCCTCCTCCTCCTCCTTCCCCTCCCCCCTCCTCATTATCCTGTTTTTCCTCGTCCTCTCCATCTTCATCTTCCTTCTCGTCTTCTTCCTCCTCCTCCTCATCATCATCATCCTCATCATCATCATCCCCATCCGTCTTTCTCCCCCGCTCCGCCCTTTCGCGGCATATCCCCCCCTGCAGAGAAGCGGGTGACTGGCCTCTCCTCCGCCGCCTCCGCATTCGCGAGCCGCCGCGCTGTGGCGTTCAGGCTGGCGCGCGCGTCCTCGAGGCTCGACAGGTCCTCCGCGGGCGGAGGAGGAGGAGGAGGAGGAGGAGGAGGAGGAGGAGGAGGAGGAGGAGGAGAAGGTGGAGGTGGAGCGTGCCCAAAAGAGTCTGTGGCATTGCAAACACGGCGAATCCGCACCCCGGGACCGAGGAATGAGCGAAGGCGGAAGCCCCATATATAATCACCTCAACCGCCTAGACGAACAGGATGAGGAAGAGAGAGAGGAGCAAGTAGCCAAGGAACAAGAAGAGCGAGCCAACGAAGAACAGCCCAATGTGTGTGAAACCGACATCGTACATCCCAGCAGAGCACACGACAGCATCACAGTCTGGACGTCCACTGAACACAATCAAGACTTTAATCGATATCGGGCTCAGGTGGAAGATCGAACACGGGAGCCAGGCGACACATGCCGTCTATAAGGTCGCCCACAGCGTCCTCGTAGATGACGTCCTCAAACTTAGAATAATTGATTGGCGAGGCGAGCGGCGAGATCCGCAGAGGGCCATCGCCATCGATCTTCCTGCCCTCAGGGTGGTGGAAAGAGCAATCGCGCCGAAAGCATGCGTGGCCGTGTTTGCAGACAGTGAGACCGCTGGGAGACCCAGGAGCACCAGACGATGAGGAATCTGCAGAATGGGAGCCCGCTGCGTTTCCCTCGGGCCCCGCGCGAGCAGCCACCAGAGCATCGACGCGAGAGGCGAGGGCCTGGTGCTCGACCTGGTGCTCATCCAAGCTGCTGGCCAGCTGGCTGAGCTTCGACTCGAGGTCGCCGTACTGCCCGTTCAGCTGCTCCAGGCGGGCAGAGAACATGCGATCCACCCTCTGATTCGAAGCTTCCACCACATCAAGAAACTTCACGATCTTATCATCCATACCAGCAGATAAAATAGAGTCAGTTGAGTGAGCTACCACTTTCTGAGTTGATTCGTTGATCATGGTCGGGAAAGACGTGTAGAACTCGCGAACGGCCCCAGCGATGCGATCGTCGATCTTCGCAGGAAGCTCAGCATATATAGACGTTGCATATCCGAAACTGCCTCTGCCACTCCCTCGGCGCCTAGCTCGCGAAGCTCTCGCGCAACTCCAGGGGAAATGTAGTCCGCATGAGCAGGGTTAGCCGAAACCGAATCAGAAACGGAAGACGCCGAGGACGACGAAGAGCCGGCAGACTGAGAAGTCTCTCGTTCCAAGAAGCCCCGCAGTTTTGCGATCGTTTCATTCTGATCGTTCGCTAGGAATTGGTAAGAGGCCATATGAGAATCGTACACCTGCTGAGAACCGCCAAAAGGGCTGGCACCGACGAGTACACAACATTCTGCGCAGCCTGGGGGTTAAATTCATGAGCTTCGCGACGCAATCGAAAAGTGCGAGAAACCCGCGCCATGCCACACCGAGGGGCGACCACAGTGTGACCACCCGTGTAACTTGGGAACGAGACCGAGAGCTGGCGGTCCAACTCCCTGCAGAACTCATCCTCCCACACCTCCGTAAAATGCCGATGAAACTGCTGGGTGATCGCAGTGTGCTGCAACCTCAGACGAGTTGCACTCGGGAGCTGATGTCTTGTCGCGAACACTGCTTTGTTAAGACCTGAAAGTGCTGACCTGCCGCAGAGGAAAGCATGCGAAGCGTCCGCCCCGCCAAAGCAGCACGATGACCACAAGCTTTGTCCATAATGAAGAGACAACAAGCAGAAATCAACGAGAAGAAACAAATCAATCATGATCAGAGCATGCGCTAAGCTCGCTTGAGCCGCAACAAAGGAAGCCGTCTTGAGCCAAATGGCTACGGAAGGAGGAGGAGGATGAGGAGGAGGAGGAGGAGGAGGAGGAGGAGGAGGAGGAGGGGGAGTAGGACTAGCATCCAGCGCAGGAGGGGGGAACGACGGCGATGGGGAGGAGGCGGAGGCAGAGGAGGCCCACCCTGGCCTCCTCCTCCTCCTCCTCCTCCTCCTCCTCCTCCTCCTCCTCTGTCCTCCTCCTCCAGCTCGTCATCTGGGGTGTAGCCGCTTGCTCTCCCCACGCCCCCCCCCCCCGCCCCCGATCTGCCGACCCCGCTGCTGCAGGACTGGGGGCGGCGGCGGCGGGTCCTGGGCGTGGTCCATGCTCAGCACTTCCTCCTGCACGCCGAGAGCTAACGCCCCCATCCACCTCTTCATACTTATCCTCCTTCTCCTCCTCCTCCTCTTCCTCCTCGTCGTACTCATAATGATGTTCCTCCTTCTCCTCCTTCTACTCATCTTTCCTCCTTTCTCTGCCCTCTTCCCCTCCTTCTCCTCATGCTCCTCCTTCTCGTTCGCCTCATCCTTCTCCCCTCCTCCTCCTCCTCCTCCTCCTCCTCCTCCTCCTCCTCCTCCTCCTCCTCCTCCTCCTCCTACTGTCGAGGTTACTGTAAAGGCATTACGGGATATGATCCTCCTGATGTGACTGGTAACCTTGATGGTCCTTGTTATGTCGTGTTTGCGGCAGCTCCTCGTGCATCTCCTGCTGATGAAGATCGTGGTCCTCACGAAATACGGCTCACGGTCATGCCGACCCGTGGCGCGGCGGTCATTCCCAATGGTTCCTTCTTACGTTCGGCCCGATCGGGTGGCTTGTTTCGCAATTCCGAACCATCCTGGCACCCGTCATGCCACGGCTGATCGACCACATGGGCGTGCCAACGACTCTGAGGCAGAAGCGGCGCGACGCGTGCGCCGTACAGCCCGCTTCGCTACGCATGGCGCTACATGAGCTGCTTGCGTCTTGCCGCTTTCTTTTCCAGAGCTGGTCAAAAGACGGAGGCACATCCATGCTCCATCGTCCTGCTCCTCCTCCGCCTCCTTCTCCTGCTCCTCCTCCTCCTTCTCCTCCTCTTCCTCCTCCTCCTCCTCCTCCTCCTCCTCCTCCTCCTCCTCCTCCTCCTCCTCTATACGCTCTCCTTATGGATAACTCCTCCCTGTCGCACCCCGAGGCTCGAAAGGGCGGGCCAAGCGTTTCGCCTGAGACTTCCTCACCGCTTATGACCCTGAAGCTTGATTTCTGCAAAACCTTCACGGATGGAGGGCGGCCCGTGTTCAAAATGTGGCTCTCGCTGTAGCGCCGCGCGCATTCGTGATACAAAGTTGTAAGAGAGCTTCGCGGATGGAGGGCGGCCCGGTTTAAAGTTATGTCTCGCCTTAGCGTCGCGCACAGTCGTATTAACAAATGGCAGGAGCTTCTCGGATGGAGGGCGGTTCCTTTTCAACATGTGGCTCTCGCCCAAGCGCCGCGCACATTCGTGTTAAGAACTTCAAGAGCTTCACGGATGGTGGGCGGCCCGTTTTCATATTGCGGCTCTCGCCTTATCGTCGCGCACATTCGTTCAACACATTAGATAAGAGTTTCACTCATGGAGGGCAGCCCCTTTTCAACATGTGGCTCTCGACTTGCGCACATTCGCCTTAACACATTGCAAGAGTTTCGCGGATGGAAGGCGGTTCCTTTTCCAAATGTGTCTCTCGCCTTAGCGCCTCGCACAGTCGTCTCAAGAGTCTACAGCAGTTTCGAATAGTCTCATGGTTTACGTCCTACAAGCGGCGTTTGGGCCTGATGTCCGAACGTCCGGGCGCAACAGTCCCGCTGGTTCGCGGTGTGGAGTCCCAAGAACTGCGTTCTGCGACTCAAGACGCAACAATAACAATGATTCGCGGCGTTGATGTCCGAAGGATAGCGCTCTGGCGCAATTCCGCATTTTCAAACGGTTATTTTCGAACGGGGTTCGTCCCATAGTGAATATGTATCCGCGTATGGGGCCTATGAAGAGGGAACTTGGAGGACAGGTGTATGCAACGTCGTTAATGAATCTTAGGTTTACAATGGTCCTTCTCCTCCTCCTCCTCCTGCTCCTCCTCCTCCTGCTCCTCCTCCTCCTCCTCTACCCCCCAGCCCCTCCTGGGCCCACGGGGGCCCTGACAGGGCGCGCGCGTGGGGTGGGGGGGGGGCGCAGCGCCCGCGAGCCAGACGCGATGGCGTGCCAAGCAGTTGATGAACTTTCACCAGGTCTACGTGCCCGCGACGATCGCGACTGGGGCGCTGGGCCTGCACCTGAAGCCCTTCATCGAACACCTCGGGGCGGTCGTCATCCTCCTCGACGATGGAGTCCACGGGGTCCCTGGCCCAGCTGCTCCTGCTGCGAGCGGCCCCAAAGAATGCTGGCCCACCGCAGAGCCTCTCGGCAGCGAGTGCTCCAGGTGGAGCCGGAAGCCGCCTGGAACGCCTGCAGGAAAAGGACCCTCATGCTTCCAGCCGAGAGGGACACCCTGCGGGCGCTGCGCTACGAGCTGGAGCAGGAAACACTGTTCTATACGAGGCGCCTGTACAAGAGCACGTGATGACCTCCGATCTCTCGTGGCAGCAGAAGATCGACGCGGACAGGTCCTGTCCGACGCAGCCCTTCCTCGAGCAGGAGCTCCAGGATGCCTCGCCGTCGATGGCGGAAATACTGGAGAGCCTCACGGGGAGCCGCGGCTTCAATGATGAGATCTCCCACCAGGCGGTCGACTTGGAAAAGACTGCAGAGCCCAATCAGCCCCAGGCCAAGAAGATGCCGAAAGCGGCATGGAGACCCTCCACACAGGGTTTAAAGCTGCTGGAGGCAGCCAGGTGCAACAACACGGGCAACAAGAGAGTGCCAAGGCGGCCAAGCGCGGAGACGCTCTCGACGCTGACCCACTATGTCAAGAAGTGGAGTTGCGGGTAGTGCAAGGAGGTGAACTTCGGTCACCGCGCGCGCTGCCGGCAATGCGCGGAGTGGGCTCCAGCGGAGACGCTCCCCCAGCAGCAACTTCAGAAGGAGGTGGCCAGCAAGCTGCGTCACCAGCAGGGGCAGAAGGTGGAGATCAAACCGGCGGTGAAGAGGAACTGGTGGAACAGGTCGACTCTAAGTGCGGCGACAACCTGTCAGACTGGTGGCAAGAGCAGCACAGCGGCGCCTCCAGCACAGACTTCGGCGGAGCAGAGGTGATGGACCTCTCGGAGGCCGCGGACCTCCTCAACGCGGACCTCGAGCTCGACGTGCACACTGGCCCTAAGGGCCAAGGGCAAGGGCACGAAGAGCAAGGGCAGGAGGCGCAAGCGCAGGGACAGTCTCGCGGGCACGGCGAGGAGGAGGAGGAGGAGGAGGAGGAGGAGGAGGAGCCTCCTCGAGACGCTCCCTGTCGAGCAGCTCACGGAGCTCGCGGTCAAGACGACGGGCTCACGGGCTGAGGTGCAGCGGCGCCGCGACGCTCGGGGGGCCGACCTGGGGCTGACGGCCGTGCCGTGCTCGTCGCCTCCGTGCGGGTCTGCCTCGGAGATCTTGGTCGCTGCCACGGCGCGGCGGAGGAGGAGGAGGAGGAGGGGGAAGAGGAGATGGAGGAAGAGGAGGGGGAGGGGGAAGAGGAGATGGAGGAAGAGGAGGGGGAGGGGGAAGAGGAGACGGAGGAAGAGGAGGAGGAGGAGGAGGAGGAGGAGGAGGAGGAGGAGGAGGAGGAGGAGGAGGGTGGCCTGTTGCTCGCCGCGGCGGCTGGATCCGCCTCGCTCTCCTGGGCCTCCCCGCCGGGAGGCGCCTTGGGGCTGGCGCCCCTCGCCGCCACGCTGGCTCCCCTCGCTTCTCGGCCTGCCACCGGGCGGGTCCTCTGAAGGGGCCCACAAACACACAAATAAATACACACAAATAAACATATTCCGCATATTTTCCCATATTTTCTGGGTTTCTGTCTTCCCCCCACTTCCCATATTTTCCCATATTTTCTGGGAGTGGACGATTAATTGTGTCTGTGTGTTTTTTTCCCTCCTGATCCTCTTCTGGACGCCCGACCTGGGTACGGACAACAATGGGCACAGTGCCCAAGAGCAAATGCTGTCCCAAGCCAGCGGCGGCCGCTGCCGGGCCAGCGGCCTCCTGTCTCAAAGTGTGCACCGGCCGCGGCGACACCGACAGCGAGTCCTGCTCAAAGTGAACAGGAAAGGCTCCTCGCCATCGCTCGGACGTCCATTCCTCGTGTATGTTTCGGTTTCGTGCGTGTTTGTTTCGCCAAATGATCAAGGATGGTCCTCGATGGCCGTCGCCGAGAAAAAAAGAATGCACACGTCCGAGCGATGCCAAGGGCTCTTGGGCGCTGTACCCGCTCTTTCCGTACCCTCTTCGTTTGTGCCGACTTCTGGCGTCCCGCGCCGCGCGCGGCACCTCCCTCGGAACGCCGTGCCGTCGGGCTCGGCACGCGGCCCTGCGCAGGCAGGGCCGCTTCGGGCTGCGCCCCAGGGCTGATTGACGACGGCCGCGCAATCGGAACCCTCGGAACCCTCGGAACCCGCGGAACCCTCCCTCCTCCCTCCTCCCCCCTTCCTCCCTCCTCCCTCTTCCCTCCCCCCTCCTCCCGCCTCCACCCCCCTCCTCCTCCTCCTCCCTCCTCCAACCCCCGCGTAATCGGAACCCTCCTCCACCCCCCTTCCACCCCCCTTCCACCCCCCTCCTCCTCCTCCTCCTCGGGGCGGGTCGGTCCGCCTGTGCCGCCATCAGCTGCTCCTTCGCCCTTGACTCCTCCAGCTCCGACTGCTGCTCGTCGAGCGCCCCGCCGAGCACCTTGCGGGGGAAGGAGAGGCAAATGCAGGGAAGGAAAGGGGGAGGGAAGGGGCAGGAGGAGGGACAGAAATAGTGAATGAAGGAGGGAGAATGAAGGGCAAGAGTGGAAGGGAATGAGGCCAGGCAAGTGCAAGGAAGAAGGAGGGAGAGGCAGGAATGAGAGAGGAATTGCGAAACGAATGTGAAGGCGCGAGACCGTGCAGGACGAGTGGAGAGGCAACGGAATCAAGCAGCTTCTTCTATGCAGAGGCAGCCCATGTCAAATGTCAAAGAGAGTGGGGGGATACGCACACACACACCACACATACACACACGCAGACACACACACACACACATTCTCTCTCTCACACACACACACACCACGCATACACACATACACACACGCAGACACACAGCACGCGGGGATACATACATACATGTATAAGTGTATGCATATATATATATATATATATATATATATATATATAGAACCATCGCGCGCGCTTCGCGCGCGCTCAAGTTCTAGCTAGGCTTGATAGGTTAATTCATGAATATCATGTTGGTCGCTTCTTGCGTCCAGGAACTCCCTTGGAGGCCCTGCGCGAGCCTCGGAATCGTATAGGAGGGAAAGTGCGGAAAAGGCAGAAACCATTCATTTCCTTCAGGTATTCAACGATTTGGGGCCCAAGCTTCCTGGGCACTTTTTGGGGAGGTGAGGGGGGTCTGAATTGTGGTCTTGCAAAACACATGTGGGATTTCCATTTTTTGTCCAATTCCTCGGCCCTGTTCGGCGCTGTTTTTCGTTTGTGCCACGCGGGTTTTGTTAGCCGGGCCCCTCAGGGGTGTGGGATCTTCCGGACCCGAGGCCTGGAGGCCTGGAGAGCCGTCGGAATGGTGTCTCGGGCTGCGCGGGAGCGTGTTGGGCCGCTCTTTACGTTCTGGGGGCTCCTTGGGGTCGGCTTGGGCCGTCCTTGGGCGTCTTGGGGGCCCCCCGGGAAGCCGGGAGGCGCGGTACCGGCCAGATGTCAGGGGATGTGTAGGACCCCCGAGTAGGATTCCCACTTGGGACAACAAAAAAAAAATCTGGGAATTCCCTTGTTTTTCCAAATCCTCGATCTTCGAGGGTTGGAAGTGGGAAAACGTGAGAAGGCGAAGACAAATATTGGAAAAACCATGGGAAATCAACGATTTGACCCTCTTTGGGCTCTCTCGGGACGACTCTCGCAGCTCTCTTGGGCTGTTCTTGGACTGCTCCCGCTCTTGGGCCCATCTTGGGCCTGTTCTGGGGTGGTCTGGGGCTGTCCTGGGCGCCTCTTCGGCAGTCTTGGAGGCTCCTTGGAGGTTTCTTAGGCGCTCCTTAAAGGTTGTCTTAGAAGCTCTTTCGAGGCTCCTCAGAGGATCCTTAGAGATTCGTTAAAGGTTCCCTGAAAAGCTCGTTAGGAGCTACTGGGAGGCTTCTTTGAGGCTCCTTAGGAGGCTCCTTAGGGGGTCCTTAGGGGCTCCTTGGAGGTTTCCTTAGAGGCTCCTTCAAGGCCTACTTGTAGGCTCCTTAAAGGTTTCCGTAGAGGCTCCTTAGAAGCTTCTTATGGGCTTCCTTAGGGGCTACAGGATTCCTCAGAAGCTCCTTAGAGGCTCCTCAGAGGCTCCTCAGAAGCTCCTCAAGGGTTTCTTTAGAGGCTCCTTAGAGGTTTCCTGAAAGGCTACTTAGGGGCTCCTGAGAAGCTCTTGAGAGGTTTCTTAGAGGCTCCTTAGAGGCTTCCGTAGAGGCTCCCTAGAGGCTCCTTAAAGGTTTTCTTAGAGTCTCCTTGAGGCTCCTTAACACATTGCTGGAGGATTCCTGCAGGATGTCCGACGGATTTCTGAAAACGAACTTGGGGACACTTGAAGAATGCATGAAGGATTCCGCAAGGATTATTCAAGGTTCTCTGGGTTGCCTACGGGTTCCTGGAAGATTCCTGGAGGTATCCGAAAGGAACCCTGAAGCATTCTTGTAGGATTCCTTCGTGATTCGTGAAGGATTCCTGCGGGCTTCTTTGGATTCCGATCAACTCCTGAGGTCTCATTCGGTGTCCTTTCTGGCTTCACGGGAATTCCCGGAGTCTCCGCCGACAAAAATTGAGGATCCATGAAGAACTCATCAAGAATTCCTCAAGGATTCCTGAGGGTTCCTGAGGTTTCCTTTGGATTCCGCTGGGTTCGTTTGGGATCCTGCGGATTCCTTCGGTATCCTGCGGACTACTCAGGTGTCATATGGATTCCTGAAGACTCTTCAGGACTCCTGAAGGATTCTTGTGGGATTCCTGTAGGATTCCTGAGGGCGCCTGGGGATTCTGCACACTTCCTGAATTCAACAATTGCTTTCTGATGGTGTTCTGCAATCCTACTGTTTGGGAGTGTTCCTGCTGCAGCGTGAGCCTCATTTTTGGATCGGCGCTATGCTCCCATCGGTCAAAACGGCGCTCTCGCCCCAACGCGGGCGACGTTTCTGGATCCGAATGCTTTTCCATCGTTGTCGCCCCCATCATTTCCCCTCCTCCGCCTTCCCCTGGTTCTCCTGCTCCCCCGGCCCCTCCCACTCCAGCTCATGCTGCTGCTACCGCTGGCCGTCGTCGTCCTCCTCCTCCCTCATGCTCCTATTCCTCCTGCTCATCCTTCTGCTCATCCGCTTTCTCTTCCTCCTCCTCCTCCTCCTCCTCCTCCTCCTCCTCCTCCTCCTCCTCCTCCAATGCACGCAGCCCCCTTTTTCCCCGATTGCGGACAACACGAAGGGGTCCGCCTGGGAGTCCCAGGTTCGCTACGACACGCGTCGGCGGACCGAAAAGCAAAAAGCGCAGTGGGAGGGGACGGGTGGGAGGGGTAATGTCAGATATGGCGCGGGCGTGCCGTTAGCTTGCCTTCCCCACCTCTCCCCCCCCGTCGCCCGGTTCCCGGGCCCCCCTTCCCGGCCACTCGAGCCCCCAGCCCCCGCAGCGACCTGCATGCTCCGGGTGGCCTCCGCCTCCTCGCCCTGCGCGGACACGAGAGCCTGGGGCGCTGCGGCTGGGCTGGACGAGGACTCACAGAGACGAGGGCAGCGTCCTCCGCCTCACCCGCCCCCGCCCCTTCCTCGACGCAGTACCAGGGCCGGGTGTACCTACTCCAGGTCTCTCAAGAAGCGTGGGGAGCGGATCGCGTGGGGGGGGGGGGCAGGAAACCGCTGTCCGTCGGGGGGCGTGGGGGGCTTGGGGAGCGAGAGGGAGTGGATTTGGGGCGCGTCGGGGGGCGGGCAAGGGGCGCCGGACAGGTTGGCACGGGGGGGGGGGGGGGCTTATTTGAAGGATCTGGAGTAGGCGTTCGCTGGTAGGCCGACGGACGCTCCGAGATCACGGATGCCATAGGACTTCGTGGCTCTGCCGGCGCCCGCGCGGCTCGCCTCCGCCGCCCGCGCCTCGCACCGGGTCGGGTCCGACCCGGCCCTCGCCGATCTCTGGCAGCCAGCGGCAGCGCGCGGCGTGCCTGCTGTGGACGTCGGACCGCTGCGGGACCCCGTCGTGCTGCTCTCCTGGCGAGCGGCGGCACGGAATCGGCGCGACGCCAGAGCGACGGCCAGCTGTGGCACCAGTGCCGCCCGCCGCGCTACCTGCGCGTGACGAGCGCGACCTCCTGCATGGCGCTGGCGCCTGGCACGGGGAACGCCACGACTTGGCAGCCGAGGGCTCCGGCGCTGACCCCGTGGACTCCGACGTGGGCATGCGTGCCCCTGGACTACTTCCCGAGCCAGGTGTGCGAGCACGAGGAGGGCCTCCCAGCTCCGCAGCGAGGAAGAGCGGAGCTCCTGCGACCACCAGAACTACGAGAGCCCCCAGGGTAGCTCCCGTACAACTCCCGTACAGCTTCGAGAACAACCAGCCGAACTGCAAGAGTAACGGGAGCTTCGAGAGCCAAACGCGGAACTACGAGATCCAGCAGACGAGCCGCGATAACCACAAGCAAGGCCGCGAGGACCACCAGGCGATCTACCGGAGCCACCAGCTCAAATACTAACAAGGCCACGGGCAGAGCTTTGAGAGCCACCATCAGAGCCCCGAGGCCGCCCGCAGAGTTACGAGGGTCACAACCTCAGCCCCCAGAGCCACAGGCAGGCGCACCAGATCCACCGGCAGAGCTAGAAGGGATGCTGCCAGTCCTTCGAGTAACACAGGCTCAACTACGAGGGCCACAGGCACAGCTATGAGAGCCACCCCCGAGGCTACGAGGGCCGCCAGCTCAACCACGAGGGCTACAAGCGGGGCTACGAGGACCCCCAGACGACGACGACGACGACGACGACGACGACGACGACGACGACGACGACGACGACGACGACGAGACGACGACGACGAAGACGACGACGACGAAGACAGCGATGCTGACGTGGGCCAGAGTTCGCAGGGATTCTTCGTGGTGTCTCTTCGCAAAGCTCTTGGGGGCCTCCGGGGAGGAATTCTGCACGAGGGCTGCAAGCTCAGCCACGAGGGCCACCAGCAGGGCAACGAGGATCACCATCACCAGCTGCACCGCGAGGGCCACCAGATGAGCTGCAATGACTGCAAGCAGCGTTACGAAGACCATCAACTCAACTACTGGAGACACCATTTTCCCTCGAGCGTCCCAACCTGCGCGGCGGGAAGTGGCGATCAAACTACCAACTACTGGAGACACCAGAAACCAGATCTGCTTCTTGCCAAGCCGCTGAATGATGAACAGGTAGAGGAAAGCGTTTCTGATAACGACGAGTGCGAAAAGGGAGACGAGGAGAGCGACGTGGAGTAAGAGGAGAGCGACCAGGAGGACCGCCCAGATGACTCAAGGTCAGTCTCAAAAAGAAGAGAGCACACCATAGAAAAACGTGACTTTCGACGCTTGTTCAGGAACGTCGACATCTGGAAGACACAATACTGAGATTTGGATAGCGACGACTCTGGGGGGTTCCTCGAAGCCGAGGCCACATCGTGATATAGTGGGGCAGCGAAAGAAAAAAACAAGTCCAAAGGGAAGTCAAATGGCTACGACAACTCCTCCTACTGAAAAGGACCACCTGCAAAGCTACGACGGCCACAGCCTGAGCTTCGAGGGCAGCATGCAAAGCTACTCCAGCCACCAGCAGAGCTGCCAGTGCCACGAGAAGAGCTTCGAGGATCACAAGCTGAGTTACGAGGACCACAGGCGCAGCTACGGGAGCCACCAAGAGAACGCCAAGGCTCACCAGCTGAGCAACGAGAGCCACCGGCCGAGCTACGACAGTCACAAGCTGAGCCACGAGGACCACAAGCCGAGCTACGAGGACCGTAGGTGCAGCCACTACAGCCACCAGCAGAGCTACCAGGGCGGCGAGCGATGCTGCAGAGCCACGTGCAGAGTCTCGAGAGCCACCAGTCCAACTACTGTGACTACTCGCTGGGCTACCGAGGGCCACAACTTGAGCTACGCGGGCCACACGAAGAACTGCCGCAAAGCTGCCAGAGCGACAAGCTAGACTGCAAGGGCCAGGAGCAGAACTTCAAGAACCACCAGTCCAGCTACGAGGGCCACCTGCTCAGCCAATTACGGGGGCCACCACCTGAACTGCACAGGCCGCAAGCAGAGCTGCAAGAGCCTCCTGGGGGGCTACCAGGGCAACGAGCTGAACCGAATTGGCTACCAGCTGAGCCACAACCTGCGCTACGAGGCCCACCAGCAGAGCTACGAGATCCACCAGAAGTGCTACCAAGGCCACCTGCTGCTCGACAAGAGCCGGCAGCAGAGCTACCAGGCTCGTCAGCTGAGCTGCGACCCTTACGCGCTCAGTTGCGGGAGCCGCATGCAGGACTGCGGGGACCACCCGCAGAGCTACCAGGGCCAGCCGCTGTACTGCGAGGACCACGAGACGAGCACCAAGGCCCACGGGAGACCTGGACCACCAAAACGCCGATCACCATCGGAGACACGGCGGAGGACAAACACGGAAGGCAGTACGACGACAGCACGGTGCTGGAACTCAGAGTCCAGAAACTGAAAGTCCGCTGGACCGACGGCATGGAGGATAACGCCCGCCGCTACTTCATCCTTCAGAAACCACTCGCGGAGCCAAAAGTACTAGAAGCTGAGCTACGAGAGCCACAAGCAGGGCTACGAGGACCACCGCTTGAGCTACCCAACCAGGTGGCGCCATAAAGCACACGGCGAGACCGTCCTGCCTGAAGACGGAGAAGACCGTGTACAGTTACAACGTTACGGACAACGGTATACCAGTCATACCCCAATACATCGTTACACCATGCCACGTCTACTTCATTAGAGCTGTTGGCATCATCATTGCCATCATGTGCAACACTACTGACCAAATACTCCGTGTACGGCGACACCCGCAAAGTACAACATCTACGGTGTGTGCCGCTCCTGCGGTTGAGTGGCCCGCCGCTCCACCAGCCTCCCCCCCTCCTCCGAGGCCCCAGGCGGAGTTGCGGGAGTGTGGGCGGTCGTTCTCCCCGCCTCCTCTCCTCTGGAGCGGGACCGTCTCCGTGCAGCCGTCGCGCCCCAGGGCGCGCCGGGCGCGTGGCGGGCGCGGGAGCGTTCGGGTGACGCGCGCAGAGGCTGCGGAGGGAGAGGGGGGGGGGGAGGGGCAGGAGGGTGGAGGAGGAAGAAGACGATGGAGAAATATTTCGTACGATGATGAGAAGGCCACGGGTAACAGCACGAGATCCAGTCATAAGACGACTGAGAGGCGTTTCGGCCACGTGCCGATTCCTTAGGGACCCAAAGGACACAACGGGAGATGCGTGGTAACATAAAGGTATCAAGGTTGTGGTCGGTTCAGATATCAAACTGCTGGGGTGGAGCGACACAGGCAATCGCAACGGGCAACGTGTGTCTACACACAGTTGGAGCCTCTGGGCCAGCGCCCTGGTCCCACCAGTGTGATCCTCGTGGCATGTGCCACATATTCTCAAGTGAGGGCCCAGACCAGCTTAGAAGCCGAATGCTTAGTAGCAGCAGTGCGTCATAGTTGGGGTACGCTCGCGATGTTGTAGCTGGGAGTACCCGCATGCAACACTGACGGAACCCACACCGTATGCAGCGACGAACAATTCGGACACTCCTCTGTTTCCCTAATAGCGCGTTGGGTTTTCGGGGTTTCCGGTCCAAATCAACAGAGCTGCGTCAGTTCACCCATGGGGGGGCGCGGCAGGATCTGAAGCGCTTGTCACCACTTGTCTTCTAAATCAAGAGCATGCCTCTAGTTGCGCCTGCGAGCGGGGGCTCCGCCCGTGAGCCGGGCGCGGGAATCTCGAGCGGTAGCCTCGACGCTCCTGAGCCGCTCGCAGGACCCCTGAAGGACTCTCCTCGGGCGCCTGCTCAGTGCTCAGGAGCCTCTCAGACCCTCACTGCTCAGTATATACCCTTCAGTATATTACCCTTCAAGACATATGACCTGTATGTTTGAACGTATGTACGTACGTACGTACGTATGTATGTATGTATGTATGTATGTACGTACGTATGCATGTATGTATGTATGTATGTATGTATATGTAAATATTTACTAGAACCATCGCGCGCGCTTCGCGCGCGCTCAGGTTCTAGCCAGGCTGGATCGGCTAACGCATGTAATCTCATGTTGGACGCTCCTTGCATCCAGGGAAGCTGTTGGAAGCCCTGCACACCCCCTCTCGTCGGATCCGACCCACCCCCGAACTCATCAGGGGGGGCCTGGCTCCCCAGGCTCGCTGTGTAGCTCCAAGACAACCCGTCGAGGCACCCAAACACCTCCAAGACGGTCCAAAAGAGCACAGAATCTCCGAATGATCGCTCCAACACGCCCAAGATGGGCCCAGGACGGCCCCAAAAGCCGCCAGAACACCCCAAAACGCCTCCAGGAAGCCTCGCAGAAAGCCCCCCACGACGCCCAAATTGTAAATTTCCATTGGGGAAACGTACATGTTTAACAAATGCGATTTTTCGGCCGTCACGGCGTTGACAACAGCCCAAGAGGCCCCCAAGACCGCCCCACGACGGCCCAAGAGGCCCCCAAAAAGCCTCCAAGACAACCCAAAAGGGCACCGATACTGCCCAAAGCGCCCGCTCTGTAGCTCCAAAACAACCCGCCGAGGCCCCCCAAACACCCCCAAGTCGGTCCAAGAGAGCACGGAGTCTCCGAATGATCGCTCCAACACGCCCAAGATGGGCCCAGGATGGCCCAAGAAGCAACCAACACACCCCAGGACGTCTCCAGGAGGCCTCTCAGGAAGCCCCCACGATGCCCAAACCGTCAATTTCTCTTGGGAAGACGTACATATTTAACGTATGCGTTTTTTTGTTCTGCCTTCGCGGCGTTGACGACAATCCAAGAAGCCCCCACAACCACCCCACGACGGCCCAAGAGGCTCCCAACCTTGAGGGCCCAGTCTCCTCTAATTAGCAATGTAGGTCCTTAGTTAATTAACGGAAGCAGTCTTTCCTTAATTAGCGGATGCAGGGTTTTCCAACATGTGGCTTAGCGTTCGCAACATCGCTCGCTTCGGGCCCGTCGCCACTCCTGTACAGGAGGGAACAAAGGAAGGAGGAGGGGCAGGAAGGCGCTCGCACAATCTGGAGCCGTCTTGGGTCAAACCAATCTTAATGCTTGTTGCATTCGATATCGCATTGTGCTTGTGCGCCGTCTCATGTCCGATGCGCGCGTGAAGAATACGGCTTCGGTGGAGAGCGTGGGGAGCTTGGTGAAGTCATGCCCGGAAGAGATACGATCCTTGAAGGTTTACTCGTCTGACATGGACGACGTGGTCGCCAACAACATGGGTTCCTTGAGCGGTCGCATCAAAATCACGCATCGGATCTCTGAGCCTCAACTGCGAGATGCGGTCATCCATAAGCTCGGCATGCCGAAAGATGACGCAAGCATGTATGCGAGGCAGATTGCGGCGGCTCTCTCGAAAGTCCTCGACGAGTGGAGAAGGGCCGTGGACGCATCAAACATGCACCCCGCAGCGAAGCATATCGGTGACATTGGGAGGCTGCAGCCAAGCTCCAAGAAAACGAAGGCGAGGGGCCCCAACAGTAGCAGATCCCCGTCGCGCGCGCGGGTCCCGAGCACCCAAGCTCAGCCAACGGGTCCGCGATGAGCCCAAGGTCTATCTACAAGGCGTACACCGTGAAGGCACCGATGGGCATCCCGCTGAGCACGAAGACCTGGGAGCAACACGCCAGCGACAACATCAGCATCGCGTCCTCGCCGCGCGGCGCCGCCGCCCCCAAGAAGAACCTTCCCGCCGAGACGGGCGACGAGAAGAAGAAGAAGAAGAAGTATAAGAAGAAGAAAAATAATAATAATAATAACGAGAAGTTCGAGATCTTCACCGTCGACTACGAGCGCATGCTCCTGATAGGGCAAAGCGGCGCGACGACCACGGAGTGCAAGTTGGCGCCAGGGCCCGACGGCATGTGCACGGCCAAAGTGCACGGCGACAACAAGGAGACGGATGTGCCGAATACCATGTACGAGACGCGGCCCAAGAAGAAGCCGAAGGGCAAGGGCGCGCCGCTCAAGAGACCCGCCGCTGCCGCGAAGAAGCCTGCAGGGGCTTGGGGCGAGGAGGAGCGCGCCCCCAGTGCCGAGGAGGAAGAGGACGAGGGGGAGAGGAGGAGCAGCTGGAGCCCGACGAGGTCGAGGCGGAAGACGAGGAGGCGCCCGCGGTCAAGAAGGCGAAGCCCGTTGCAGCGGCGGCCTCCGAGCGGAACTACGCCGTGATGTGGTACAAGAGGGACGGGCGCAGCGCCGTGCGAAAGAATTTCGGCAACAAGCATAGAAGCCCCCAAAGCCCACACAGCGACTGGAGTGTACTGTCGTTTCCCCCCCCTGGGCGCAGTGCGGCGCAGCGCCAGCCAGGTGAAGTTGGTCACGGCAGCGCCCATGATTAGAGCTGGCTCGAAGGGGATATGGGGAGGGAGTATGAAAAGGGGGGAAGGGGGAGAGGCCCCAAAGAAGACGCCCCCACGAAACTCCCGAAAAACCCAAAACGACTTCACTGTACGTACTCCGGGCGAGAGGGATCCACGTCCGGAAGTGACGTGTTGCCCGAGGCAGGTCGCGCAGCTGAGCGGAAGCCCTAATGCAACGTATCCTATATTGCATAATTGCTTGGTGTTGCATTGTGTTGCATTATTATGTCTCCCCCCTAACGTCCCCGCCCCAGGCCACGCCACATCCACCGACCCAAAGGTGGTATACCCCTCCTGGGCTTCAACACCCACAAAAACGTACGGGAAACCTATGTTTGGGCCCCTTGGGCATCTTGGGGGTCTACGCCGACGTCAACACGGCTCAAGATGGCCCCAAGACGGGCCAAGACGGCCCCAAGACGGCCCAAGATGGCCCCAAGATGGCCCAAGAAGCCCCCAAGACGGCCCAGGAGGGCCCCAAGAACGCCCACAAGAGCGCCTCCAGAGGCCAAAACTATGGATTGTCCTATAGATTTTGAACGATTTTAGCGTTCTCGCCTTTTTCGGCTCTGACAAGCCCATGACGGCCCAAGCAGCCTCCAAAATGGCCCCGCAAAGACTCGAGAAGCACCCAATGGGGGCCCAAAAACGGCCCAAAGAGGCCCCCAAGACGGTCCGAGAGACCCCCAAGAGCTCAAGAGGACCCCAAGAGAGCCCCAGGAGGGTCCCCAAGGCGGCTGCGAAAGACCCCCAAGAAAGCCCCGAAATGGCCAAACGGTGCACACTCGCCCCAAGACAGCCGAAAACGCCCCGAAGAGGCCCCAAGAGGCCCTCAAGAAGCCTCCAAGAGGCCCCAGGACGCCCCCAAGAGGCCCCAAGAGGACCCCAAGAGGCTCCCAAAAGGCCCCCAAGGCTGCCACGAGGCACAATAACGACTGGACTGTACGTGCTCCGGACGTGCACCCCGCGAAGCGAGAAGAATCTGCTGGAGGCCCTGCACAAGCCTCGGAAGCGTATAGAATGGAAAATGCGGAAACGCAAACGATCATCAAATTCCTTTAGGTTTTCGATGATTTGGGGCCCGCAAAGGCTTCCCGGGATCTTTCTTGGGGCCTCAATTGTGGTCTGTTGCGCAAGAATACACAGGGGGCGAACTTCTGAAGAAAAGGGAATTGTGGACATTCATTTTTTTCAAATTGCCGTGCCTGGGCTGCGTGTCAGAAGTCTCCTGGATGCATACCATGGTCTGTTGGGAGGCCTCTCGGGGCGTTCTTGGCGGAGTATTCGGGAGATTTTACGGGGCCTGTTAGGGGGCCCTTTGTGCCTCCTGGGAGCCTCGCGGGAGAGTCTGAAGGCATCTGGGGGGCGCCTCGAGAGCCTTTGGGAGAACCTTGGGGCCATCTTAGGGCAGAGCGCTCTAAAGGCTTTGGGAGGCCCCCTCTTGTGGCTCCCTCCTGGCGCGCGCGCGCTCAAGTTCTAGCTATGCTGGACAGGTTGACTCATGGGATTTCGAGTTTGGGCGGCCTTTTTCCCAAGAGAACACGAAGACGGCCCAAGAGAATTCCAAGACAGCATCAGAGAGTTCAACAGCATTCCCGGCAAATCTTCAAATTGTGACCCCGAAGTCTTGATGAGGCTCGGGGTGAAGTTCGAACAAAAAAGGAATCGCTGGAATTCCCTTTTTTCAAATCGGGCCTCCTTCCATGTAGTGCGCAGGAAACGGGGGGGACTAAGAGGCCTGCGGGGGGTTCCTGGGAGGCAGTTTTGAAGCCTCTCCAGGGCTGTTTTGGGGGCATCGGGGGTTCTCTTGAGCCTCTCAAGGGTCTGGGGTTTGTTGGGGGCCTCTGGGGGATCCTGGAGGCCTCTCGGGGGCCTCTTGGGGCCTCCTGCTCCCGCTCTCGGCCCCATCTTGGGCCTGTCCTGGGGCCCTCTTGGGCAGTCTTGGGCGCCCCTTGGGCAGTCTTGAGGCTCTCTGGAACGTCTTGGGCCCTCTTTGGGGCCTCTTCGGCCGTCTTGGGCGGTCTTGGGGTCCTCTTTGGCTGTCTTGGAGCGTTGGAAGCTTGAAAACGCGAGAAGGCCTAACACTAGACAGAAAAAACAATGGACATCAACGATACTTCTGTTTCTCACTTCGGCTGGGCGACGAATGACTGGAGAAAGTCCGAGATGACACTGGTCACTGACAACTGGTTGGTATATTTGCCCATTCCAGTCGCTTAGCACGGGCCTGCCTAAGCAACGTGCTGCTGCGTTTCACACTTTGGCGCTCCAAATGAAAACCACCCTGCATGGAGGAATACAAGAAAGAGAAGATGCCTTGAGGGGGGATAATGCGGTGGAAGGGGCAAGGGTCGAAGTTGACCCAATGGTCAGCGGAATGCGAAGTAGCCGTCGGACGGAAGGTAAAAGCAGGCGTTGTAACTATGTTTGGTGGAGGGCGGCCTCAGGCGGTTGGTAACGCCTTCCTTCAACTTCGTAAAGTAGACACGCCCGACGGTGCTCAATAACGCCATCACAATGATAGAGACGAAACATACGCCTCAGACCTTACGCAGCGGCCGCCCCACGTGGTAGGCGACGAGCATTGGACCTCAACACTTGTGGACCCGATTTATTTAGATTCGTTGTTGAAAGCTTGTCGATGAAAATCAATGGTGTTGGGCTCTTGGAGCCCTCTCGGGAAGCCTCTCGGAGGTCCCTTGGGGCCTCTTGGAGGCCTTCTGGTTAACTCTTCGGCGATCCTGGGAGCCTGGAAAGCCGTCGAAAGGCTTTCTTGGGGTGCTTGTTTGTGTTATGGGAGCTCTTTGGTGGCGTTTTGCGACATCTTGGTGCGTTTGAGGGCTTCCCTGGGAGCCCAAGGGGGGCGGTGCCGGGAAGTGTCCGAAAGTTGTTCCAGAAGTAGGGGTCTGGGGCCCAGGGAGGGGAATATATGAATGTAAATTTGTGTACATGTATATATATATATATATATATATATACGCTTCGCGCGCGCTCAAGTTCTAGCTAGGCTCGACAGGCTAACGCATGGAATCTCAATTGATGAAGCGCCTTGTGCATCTAACGACCTTCTTGGAGTCCCTGCGCAAGCCTCGGAAGCGTATAGGAGGGGAAATGCGGAAACCACAACATCATCAACTTCCTTAGGTGCTCGATGATTTGGGGCCCTCGACGGCTGCCTGGGATCTTTCTTCGGTGGGGACGGGGGCCTTAGTGATGGTCTGATGTGCAAAAATACGCAGGGGGGACATTTGAATTAGCCTGGCGAAAGACCCAACCATATGCAGTTATGAGTATCGCAGTTGTATGCATCGTTTTTGGTGGAGCCCTTTTGTAGGGTCACGTAACGCAGTACTGTGTAGGGAAGACGCATGCGGACTGCGCCACTGGAACCTTCGGTGGAGCCCCCTTGTAGGGCCACGAAACCCTGTACTGGGTGGGGGAGACGCATGCGGACTGCGCCACTGGAACCTTCGGTGGAGCCCCCTACTGCAGTGGACGCCCGAAAGGCAACACGCCAAAAACATCAGCTTTCCCGTCGGAAATCTACGATGTTTGCTTATTGGGCCTTTCTCGAGGTGCCTCTTGGGACGTCTTCGGGGCCTTCGGGGGCCTTCTTGGCGTCATGGGAGTCGTCTTGAAAGGCGTCTGGAGCCACCGCTGCGGCCTCCTGGGGCCTCCCTGCAGCCTCTTGGGGCCCTGTTGGCCCCAGGTCGCCGAAACCGAATTAAAAATATGGAAAACGACGCCCGGTCCCCCCATGCCCTGTCGAGTCGCGGTCCCGGGTCCCCGGTCCTCGCCCCCCGGGACGCCCGGCCCCCCCATGCCCTGTCGAGTCGAGGTCCCGGGCCCCCGGCCCTCGCCCCCCGGGATATATATATATATATATATATATATATATATATATATATATATATATATATATATATATATATCGCTCGTGCTTGCGCTCCACAGTGAGTCAAACAGAATATTGGGCAGCAGGCTTGTGCGTTGAGAGGGAGAGTGCCCTTGCAGCGCAGGCACTATCCACAGCCACCTCTGGGAGTGTCCACTTCCCTGGCGGCAGTTTCGACTGAATGTTGTAAAATGAAAAGCAATGATGGTGCGTTCCAGCGCTACACGCTGAAGATACTCGCCCGATTCTCCGCTGCAGAGGCCCAGACGAGCAGGAAGCGAGCTCGGCGCAAGTAAGCGCACGTGCCACACCGTGCAGACAGCGTGCCACATGTGAGCGCAGAGCACGTAGTGAGAAATGGAGTCAGATGCATCAGGAGCATCACCCTGCTGGCAGCCGAAAACACATGGGCCGCCTGCGCTCTTGTCACGCGTGTGCAGGCGTCGGCTTGTGGTCCATCCCCCCGCCCAAGTCTTGAGGAGGGCGGAGCGAGACGCAGGAGAGAAATCTGACTTGAGCAGCACTTTAAGCGGCCCCCATTGTGCTTGCACATATGGCTGTGATTCTGTCGGCCAGGAGTTGAGGCGGGCGAGGAAGGTCGAGGGGAGGCGATAAACCAGGAGCGAGGGGGCAAGGTGAGAGCGCATGTGCTTCTGCATGCGCAAGCGTGGATTCGGGCAGGCAACCAGCAGGCGGGCTTTTTCCGCGCGCCACTCATTCAGTGCCTGGCCACAAACGGTGGCCACCAGCTCGTTTGGGTCGTTCTTGAAGCCGCCAGCTGCCTCCTCCAAGGTGAGGGCAATCGGCGGAGAGCGCCAGTGCGATGGCGCATGCATGCCCAGCGCCAGGTCGTAGAGGGGCAATGCCACCGCCGCCGCCTCCTTGAGCTTGGCTGCCCAGTGCGGCCAGTTCTTCACCGAGTCCGTGGCGCTGCGCATCAGGGCGGCCCTGTTGCTGAGCTCGAGCGAGACCGCCTTCAGCGAGGGCGACCAGTCACCAATGCGAAGCAGATCATCTCGTGGCAGCGCTTGAGGAGAAAGGTGCCAGATGCGGTGAAGAGCCCAGTTATCCTTGCGCTTCATCTTGGGCGGCCACAGGAACAGCTGGCTGAGGTAGGAGATCTTGGTTACCGCCCTCTGGCTGTAGAGCATCAGCGAGGTCGAAGTCAGAGCGCTCGCATCCGCTATCAGGTTGGTCGTGCGCTGCCAGCCCGCCACCGCTTTCTGCCAGCGCTTGAAGTCATCCACGCTCGGGCCCATCAGCACCGCAAGGTATTCAGCCATGTCCGTGATCGTCATGCCGCCCCACATCGGGACCAGCGCCTCGATCTTGGCGCGCACCCTGTCCACGACCGCCGGCGACGAGAAATAGTCCGCCAACGGGATGATCTTGCACTTCGCCGTCTTGAGCACCAGGCGCGCCAGGAGCTCCGCCGCGTAGAAGACGCTGGATATGGGGCGCAACATCTTCAGCACAGGCATCACGCTGCCCACATCATCCGCGCAGACGCCGATGACAGCGCCCTTGAAACTGCCCGAGCGGGTGTGCATGTCCCTGATCAACGGATCCATGCCGACGGCCCAGAGAGTGCCCGACCACGGACACCCCTGGAGGATACCCGAGGCCAGCGCGCAGAACACCTCAAGCGCGCCCCCAAGGTTGGTGAAGGCAACGGGCAGGAGGTAGATCGCGTCGACCATGTTGCGGATGCCCTGCGGGAAACCTGCGATCTCCAGCGCGGTGCTCAGCCAGACCCTGCACATGGAGGGGAACGAGTCGCCGAAGTCGAAGAGCACCAGGAGCGGGTCCTTCTCCACGGGGTCCGACTGCATGGCCACGATGCGAGCCTGCGCGCCCATCGCTACCACGTGCTCGATGAAGCGCCCCTGCGGTAAGAAGCCCTCCTGCGCCTTGTGCGCGCCTTTGGCTACGATCGGCTTCATCAGCTCATCCCCCATGGCCGCGGCGATTTTGCAGTCCGTGTTCTTCAGAGAATGGGGACGAGTTGCCTTCGCCGTCCTCGTCGCTCAATGCTCGTCAGCAGGCTCCGACCCCTTCGGGGTGAAGATCATCGGCGAGTCATTGAAGGTGAGCGGGACAGGGTAGCCCTGCACGATCTCGATGGCGACGTCGAGCATGAGCTGCGCCGACGAGGGGATCCGCTTCCAGGCCATGTAGGGGATCCCGTCAGGTCCAGGCGCCGAGTTGTTGAGCCTGCTGATCAGGTTCTTCATCTCCCCCAAAGTGGGGGAGTCCATGTCCGTGCAGTCATACGGAACGATGTGCTTCTCGAGGTAGCGCTTTACGTGCTGGAGGTGGCTTGGCTTCGCCTGAAAGACTGGGGACCACTGCCGACGGACCTCCTCGATCATGGCAGCAGGCGTCTCCGCGGTGCTGTGGTCGTGCATCACCTCGATAGCCTTGAGCTTGAGGGTCTTGCCCGTTGGGGCCCAGAGCCTGCCACGCTTCTGGATTGCCTTCCTCATCTTGCGGAGCCGCCGTCGCTGCTGGAAGGGCGTGTCAGCGGCGGACTCCTCCTGCAGCAGGGCCTCAGTGCGCGACCTCTGGTGTTGCTCGACGACGCGGCGGAACGTGCCAGGCTCGATCAGCGTAATGTTGTTCGGGTCAGAGATGTCCAAGAACTGGTCACCGAGCTCAGTGCGCGCCTTCAGTGCGCGTGCGCTCTGCCAGTCATTGCGCCAGACCGCCCTCGAGATCGCTATGCAAGTGGTGAGAGCTGCCGCCGAGCACGGTGCATGCATGTCTGTCAGGTCGTCGCGGGTGAGGCGCGCCGCCTCGCGGATCAGGCGCTTGAGCTCCTGGGGGCGCACAAAGGGCGCGTAGCTGTCCAGGTCGGCATGGCTGACCAGCAGGTCAAAGTACTTGATGAAAAGAGGGTGCTCGAAGATATGCTGCGGGATCGGCTGCGACTCGCGATCTTCGCGAGCTCGGGCTGAAAGGCGTAGGCGTACTGGGGCATGATCCGAAATGCCCTTGTCATAGAGCATGTCAGGCGCCATGGGCATGTCGACCTTCGCGCGCCATTGCGTCAACAGCCACGGCGGCGAGCAGGTATAGATCTTGTCGATGCGCGCGCACTGCTGGGGGTGCTCAGTGTAGTGCGCGGGGAGTTCGGGGTCCACCTCGACCATGTCGCCCAGCGCCTGCTCCCAGAGAAGCTGATGTTCAGGGTAGACGTTGCGTAGCCTGGGTAGCCCCTTGCTGACGAGCGGGGCCGTCGTCTCCAACGGGGCCTCATCCATGAAATTGAAGTCGCCCATGATCATGACTGCGATGCGCTCGGGCTGCTGCTCTGCGACGCTGAGCTCCGCCCTAATCGTGCCCACCGTGCGCTGGACCTGATCCTGCGCGAGGTGGAAGTTGCGAACGTTGTAGATCACCACCATGGACGGCAGAGCGCCCTCGGGTGCACCAGCGAGATCCGACTTGATTGGGAGACGTTGTACGCGGCCAGGTACAGGCGCGGTGCGACGGAAGCGGTCAGGATCAGCCGCCTCCTCTTGCGAGAGTCCAGGAAGCACAATCGCCACGCCTCCCGTGCCGCGCTCAGGGATGGAGGTGAAGATGGCCGCAGACTTGTGGCCAAGGTGCAGGGCGTGGGCGAGCTCCGTCTCAGAGCCGTGCACCTCCTGCATGGCCAGCACCGACGTGGAGTTGAGCACCTTCAGCATGTGGGTGACCTTCTTCTTGCGCTTGAGCGGGTCCTGGCAGAGGAGCGCTCGCGTGTTCCATGTAGTGAAAGTGATGGCGCCATCAGACTGTGCCCTGCGCCAAGGGGCCAGCGTCTTGTTAAAGCTGCCACTGGACGTCCCTCGCGTCCAAGGATGTTTGGAAGACCTCTTCGAACTTCGCGCGGACGTCCTCCCTGTTGATGCCGTGCGTGAGGCAGCCCTGGTAGTTGAAGAGCAATTTGGTCGGCTCGTCCTTTGTGGAACCCACAGAGATGGAGAGGATGGGCAGGTTGCTGCAATAGATGATCCCTTGCTGGCGGTCGCCTCGCCAGCGCTTCGTGTCATGTTGGGTCTTGCAGATCTGGGTGAGCTTCTTTGTCTGGAACTCCCGCCTCGCTGTCTTGCCGCTGCGATCGAGACCGAGGAAGAGACGCGTGCGCTGACCGTGGATGCCGTTGACCATCGTGTTGAGCCAGTCGCCGCCAGCGCCCTTGAGCTTGCTGTAGAAAGTGCGGACACGCCGAGCAGAGGCATTCGTGTCGCCACTGAACTGGATGAGGAATCGACGCGCTGGACTCTTGCCCACTGCCTCCCGCTCGCCGTCGCCGAACTCGCATCTGTCGATGATGGGCTGGATGCTGGCCTTGAATTCGTCGAGCGTGAAGTTCTCCGCGGCCGCGCCCACGATGATGCTGGTGTCTGCTGGTCGGTCCCATTCGATGAGATTCTCGTAATCCTTGATGGGGATCTGTGCCCCCTGCATGTATAGCCGCTGTCGCATTTCTGCAATTTGAGCACGTAGTTCTGTTTGTTCGGCCTCGAGCTTCGACGATGTGGCCTGTAGTGACTGACTCTGACCCGTGAACTGCGCGTTCCGTTGTTGCTGCTGTCCGACCACCGCGCCAAGGGGACCCTTGAGCTGGGTTGCGAACTCGCCGATGATCTCTGCTTTGACCGATGCCAGCTTCGAGTCGAGCTGAGCTGTGAGGAAGTCCTGCGAGGCTGCGATGGCGGCGCTGACGGCGTCCATGGGGTCCACGAGCAAAGAGGGGGTTGAGGCATTGGAAGCTGAGGCGTTGGAAGCATCAGCACGGGGCCTCTTGGCTCCTTCAGCAGCACCACGGGATAGAGCGGCCGACTCTCTCCAGGGGTCGTGTTGATGGATTGCATCTGGTTGTCGGTCGCCAGCACCACTCGCGCCAGCACCAGCGGGTTGGAGAGGAGCAGAAGGGCGACCAGCAGCAGCAGCTCCGCTATGAGCGCCATTCGCGGTGAGCACTGGATGCCTGGGGCGGACCAGGACTTGGAATATGGATGCCAGGGGTGATCCTGGACTTCTTGATATGAATGCCAGGGGCGGACCTGGACTTGGGGCTGGTGCCAGGGGCGGACCTGGACTTGGAAGCAGCTGGAACACTGGGTGGGAGCCTACCCCGCGAAGGCAGTTCTGAGGAAATCGCAATTTGGCCCTTGAGCCAAAATGGCTACGGATATATATATATATATATATATATATATATATATATATATATATGTGTGTGTGTGTGTGTGTATGTATGTATGCCTCAAACCTCCACCCCTCCCCGGCCCATCGCACTGCCTCCGCCAGGCGCCACGGCCACGCACCCGCGCCCCGCCTCCCCGGCGGCGGCCCCCGCCGGGGCCCCTGGCGCGCCCCCCCTCGCCGCCGCCGCCGCCGCCGCTCTCCGGCCCCCGCGGCGCGCAGCCCCCCCCGCGAGGCCGGGGCGGCGACCGGAGAGCGGCGGGGGAAGCTCTGCGGAGGGGGGCGCGCCCAGCGGGCGCCCTCGGGCCAGGCTTGCCGTCGCTCGGACGTCCATTCCCTGTGCCTTCTTCGGTGTCGTGCGTGCGTCCGTCTGCTCGAGGATCCAGGAGGCTCTTCCGTGGCCCTCGCCGAGGAGAATGTGCGCACGCCCGAGCGGTGCCAGGCAGGGGGGGGGGGCGCTGCTGGACGAGCGCTCCGAGCCCGAGCCTCGGGCCGAGAGGGGAGGCGCCGACGAGCTGGCCTGACCGGTGCAGGCCCGCCCGCTCCTCGCGGAGGAGCGCCGCGCAGGATCTCGCCCGGCCTGCGTTCGGAGTGCGGCCCGAAGCCGAGCGAGCTGGCCAGCTCAGCTGGCTCCATGAGCCCAGTGCCCTCGGGCACGAGGGAGGCGCACGGGGAGCGTCGGACGAGAGCCACGGCGAGGCCGGCACCGCTGGATGGCACCAGTCGCGTGCGCAAGGCCAACGCCCTTCCCGACCGATTCGAAGGTCGCGGCCGCGCCAGTCGCCGTGGCCCTCCCTTGCCAGAGGGCCGCGCTGCTCAGCACTGCAGCGAAAGAGGCAACGGCCAGGGCAGACATGCCGCTGGTGATGCCGTGCATAATGGGACGAGGGGGGCTGGACTCGGGCAGTGTGGCAGCAGGAGCTCGTCGAGACACGCAGCGGCAGCGAAGCCGCACACGGCGACAAGGGAAGGCAGCACGAAGAAAGGGAAGGACGCCCACTCGGGGGGACAACGATTGAATCCGATGCCGCTGCTCCCTGGGCCTCTTCAGGGGAGCGTTCTGTCCAGATTTCCGAGCAGAACCCGCGCGTGGCGACGAGGACCTCCCACGACGAGGGCCTCCCAGGAGGCTCAAAAAGGCCCCAAACGAGGGAAGGGCATCGGTATCGGTGACTGCTCCTCCTCTGACCATTGGCACGGGGGGCAAAATCGAGCTCGACGTACATTTCCCGCTCCTCGCTCGAGTCGAGGGAGCCGTGTGGGCGACGCCCGCGGGGAAGCCCCGCGGGGCGGCAGGGGCACCCGAAGTCTTCGGTTCGCGACTGCGCGGGGGGGTCCATAGCGAGGCTTCGCCGCCTGCGGCGGCCAGCCTGGGCAGGAGCCCTTCTGATCGGCCAGGTGGCAGTACCATCAAGGACCAGCTGTGGACAGCAGCACAGACGGATGAAGGAAGGGGAGGCATCGTTGCATTTCCACGACGGCTGTCGCGCGAACAGAGGAGGGGGGAAGGCAGGGAAGGGGGGGGGAAGGGAATGCTTCCTCCTCCTCCTCCTCT
>CAUYUJ010014210.1:398587-426735 GCA_963575745.1 Prorocentrum cordatum
TCGAGGATGCTCGCGCCCTGGGTCGTGACCGTCTGCCCTGAGATCGAGAACCGCGGTAAGACACCACCCCCGCGTGCCCGAAGACAGAGTGCGCCCAAGACGGCGCCGACATTGAAGACGAAGCTCACCGAAAGCTCCGTAAACCTGGTGCCTGTGTGTGCCAGCTGCTGGGACTCCAGCTCGCTCAATCACGCCTGCGCGCGTGTGCGCGAGACGCGCGCAAACTTGCAAATGCGACGGTTCATGGCTTTGGCTTCCTGAATCCGTCTGGCGCGAGTCGCTCTGGCTACCCGGCCTGCTCCGAGATCAGCTCCGAGTAGACCAGCCCGCAGGCCGCGCTGAACCTTGCGCCCGCGCCGACGCATGCGATTGACGATGGCCTTGTCGTTGGGAACACGAGAACATAAGATGGCGCTCTTGTCCGGAATTTGGGGGCCCGCGCTCTTGCGACGCCTCGCAAGTGGCTAGAACACCGCGGTGCAACTTCTGACGGGCTGCTTCCCTGAAGCCCGCCGCGCGTTACGCGCGGCCATCGGCCCGAGTGCGAAAGCGAAAGGAGATGTCGGTCCGAGCCGCCATGAACTTCCGCGACATGAAATTAGCCATGCACCACCCGAAACGCGCGCCACTCCGGAGGCCCTCGATGATGCTCTGGGGTGCCTGGAAGGCCTCGAAGGAAAAAAACATCTGAGCAACTGCGCGGGGTGCCAGACGCACATGGGGCGCCGAGACGAGGACCGCGGGGGGGAACCCCAAGCGAAGCGCTGAACTGGCCAGCAGGCCCCACTGCATCTCGCAATTGAACCCCATGATATCGATAAGGACTTCCCCGAAAGAAATGCCCAGCCTGTATAATCGCTCATCCTGTCGAGCGCGTGGGAAGGCCTCGTGGAGCGGAGTCGCCCGCGATGGACGCGCCTCCGAGTGGCTCGGGGCCCCGGGGCCGCGAACGGACGTTGCCCTCGCGGGCAGGGGGCCGAGTCCTAGAGAACATGGACATCAGCTCAATCACCCCGCCCCCCCCCCCCCTGATTCCCCCCCGAAGAGCCCCCCCGCCACTGAGAGTCTGCCGAGGCCGAGACAAGCGCCCCTCGGAAGCACTAAAACGAGCCGCGAGTTCGGCGAGCCCTGCGAGCGGCCAGCGCTCCACGCCGAGGAGGGCGAGTTGGTCGACCGTGCCCTGCCCTGGGCGTCGCGGGCCCCAGGGCTCGCCGAACTCGTGCTGGATCGAGAAGCTCAGGCTGCTCAACTCGAGCTGCTTCGCGAATATCTGCAAACGCTGCGCGCGCCTGGTCGAGGTCGAGGGGCTGCGGCCGCCGCAGCGCGCGCCACGCCTGAGCTCTCTCTCTCTCTCTCTCTATTTCTCTCTTTCTCTCTTTCTCTCTTTCTCTCTTTCTCTCTTTTTCTCTTTCTCTCTTTCTCTCTTTCTCTTTTTCTCCCTTTCTCTCTTTCTCTCTTTCTCTCTTTCTCTCTTGCTCTCTTTCTCTCTTTCTCTCTTGCTCTCTTTCTCTCTTTCTCTCTTTCTCTCTTCCTCGCTTTCGCTCTCTCTATTTCTATATTTCTCTATTTCTCTATTTCTCTCTTTCTCTCTTTCTCGCTTCCTGTCTTTCTTTTTTTTTTTTCTCTCTCTCTCTCTCTCTCTCTCTCTCCCTCTCTCTCTCTCTCTTTCTCTCTTTCTCTCTTTCTCTCTCCCTCTCTCTCTATGTTTCTCTCTCTTTCTCTCTATTTCTCTCTATTTCTCTCTCTCTCTCTATTTGTTTTCTCTCTCTCTCTCACTCTCTCTCTCTCTCTCTCTCTTTTTTTTCTCTCTCTCTCTCTCTCTCTCTCTTTTCCTCTCTCTCTCTCTCTCTCTCTCTCCTCTCCTCGTCGACAACGCGATGGGGGCGAGATGGCGCGCGATCGTTGACAACTGGATCGCGTGGACAAGGAGGTACCTCACGGAGCGACTTGCGGAGAATCCCAAGGGCCTCAGCAGTGCAAGTCCACCCGAATCGACACCGGATGTAAATTAACTTGACACGTTCTGATAGGCGGCCTCCTGGGGCCTCCTGGGAGCTCCTGGGAATCTCCTGGGGGCCCCTGGGGCCTGTCCTGGGCGTCCTGCGGCCTCCTGGACCTCTCTGGGGCCTCCTGAGGCTCGCAGGGTCCCATGGAGCATATGTAACATGTGGTCTTCTTGGCGGCCAGGCTGGACCACCTCTTGCGCAGCATCTGAGAGCTCAGAGTTGCGAAAATGTCTTGTGCGAAACAGGCCGGACAACCTTGCGCACGGCATCTCAGAGCTCCGAGTTGCAAGGATGTCTCAGGCGAGACGGGCCGGACCACCTCGCGCAGGGCATCTCAGAGCTCAGAATTTCGAGGATGTCTCAGGCGAAACGGGCCAGACCACCTCTCGCGCGGCATCTCCGAAATCAGAGTTTCGAGGATGTCTCAGGCGAAACGGGCCGGACCACCTCGCGCAAGGCATCGCAGAGCTCAGAGTTTCGAGGATGTCTCAGGCGAAACGGCCCGGACCACCTCTCGCACGGCACCTCGGGGCTCAGAGTTTCGAGGATGTCTCAAGCGAAACGGCCCGGACCACCTCTCGCGCGGCGTCCCGGAGCGCAACTTTTCGAGGATGTCTCAGGCGAAACGGCCAATCCCGGCCAACTCAGAAACGAGAGTTGTGAGGATGTCTCAAGCGAAACGGCCAAAACCATAAAATTTGTGTGAGGATGTCTCTGCTCCGCCTTCCCTCGGCCGGAGTTAGTTTCTATCACAACAGCACCCCGTTCAGCAAGCTGTTTGGGGAAAAATCGTGACGTCGGATGTCTGGGGAGGGCGGAAGGCAGTGCGCGCATGACGGATGCTGAGGCGGCAGAAACGACGACGGCGGGGGCGGGGAGGCGGAGGCAGAGGCGCAGCAGCGGGAGGCGGGAGGCGGGAGGAGGGAGGAGGGAAGAGGAACCAGGCGGGAAGTGGGAAGAGGGAGGCGGGAGAAGGAATGAGAGAGGTTGTGATTGGAGCTCCTGTGCTACGAAACGTCTCAGGCAGAATGGGCCAGACCATCTCGCGCGCAACATCTTCGAGCCTCGCATTGCGAGGATGGCTCAATCGAAACGGGCCGGACCACCTCGCGAGCGACATCTTGGAGCTCAGTATTGGAAGGATGTCTCAAACGAAACGGGCCGGACAATCTTTCGCACACGTTTTGACAAGTCCACATCGCACTCGCTTCCCGTTAGGTCCTCTCCTGCAACTCCCTTCCTTCTCCCTCCTCCTCCTCCTCCTCCTCCCCCTCCTCCTGCCTGCTCCCTCATGCACATCATCCGCCTCCTCCTTCTCCCTTCCATCTCCTTCTCCTTCTCCTCCTCCTCCTCCTCCTCCTCCTCCTCCTCCTCGACCTCCTCTTCATCCCGAACGGCATCTCGGAGCCTAGAGTTGCGAGGATGTCTCCAGCGTAACGGGCTGGACCACCTCGCGCGCGGCATCTCGGACCCCAGAGTTGCGACGATTTCTCGGGCAAACGTGCTGCGAGGAAGTCTCAGGCGAAACGGGCCGGACCACCTCGAGCGCGGCGTCTCAGAGCTCCGAGTTGCGGGGGCCTCCTGGTGCCTCCTGGGGCCTCCTGGGGACCTCCTGGGGCTTCCTCCTGGGCCTCCTGTGGCCTCCTGAACTCCACCTGGGGTTTCCTGAAGCCTCTTGGGGCTCCCAGGGGGGATATCTAACCTGTGGCCGTTTGGGCCTCTCCAAATGGAGGGGGGGGGCACAAGAGCAGGAAAAATCAACGAATCGACACCGGATGTGTATTAACTTGACACGTTCTGATAGCGGCCTCCTGGGGCCTCCTGGGAGCCTCCTAGGAATCTCCTGGGGACCCTGGGGCCTGTCCTGGGCGTCCTGCGGCCTCCTGGAGCTCTCTGGGGCCTCCCCCTCCTCCTGCCTGCTCCCTCATGCACATCATCCGCCTTCTCCTTCTCCCTTCCATCTCCTCCTCCTCCTCCTCCTCCTCCTCCTCCTCCTCCTCCACCTCCTCTTCATCCCGAACGGCATCTCGGAGCCTAGAGTTGCGAGGATGTCTCCAGCGTAACGGGCTGGACCACCTCGCGCGCGGCATCTCGGACCCCAGAGTTGCGACGATGTCTCTGGCGAAACGTGCTGCGAGGAAGTCTCAGGCGAAACGGGCCGGACCACCTCGAGCGCGGCGCCTCAGAACTCCGAGTTGCGGGGGCCTCCTGGGGCCTCGTGGGGCCTCCTGGGGACCTCCTGGGACTTCCTCCTGGGCCTCCTGTGGCCTCCTGGACCCCACCTGGGGCTTCCTGAAGCCTCTTGGGGCTCACAGGGGGGATATCTAACCTGTGGCCGTTTGGGCCTCTCCAAATGGAGGGGGGGGGCGCAAGAGCAGGAAGAATCAACGAATCGACACCGGATGTGTATTAACTTGACACGTTCTGATAGGCGGCCTCCTGGGGCCTCCTGGGAGCCTCCTGGGAATCTCCTGGAGACCCCTGGGGCCTGTCCTGGGCGTCCTGCGGCCGGCCTCCTGGTGCCTCCTGGGGCCTCCTGGGAACCTCCTGGAGCTTCCTCCTGGGCCTCCTGTGGCCTCCTGAACGGGGGGGGGCACAAGAGCAGGAAAAATCAACGAATCGACACCGGATGTGTATTAACTTGACACGTTCTGATAGAGGGCCTCCTCGGGCCTCCTGGGAGCCTCCTGGGAATCTCCTGGAGACCCCTGGGGCCTGTCCTGGGCGTCCTGCGGCCTCCTGGACCTCTCTGGGGCCTCCTGAGGCTCGCAGGGTCCTATGGAGGATATGTCACATGTGGTCTTCTGGGCGCCCAGGCTGGACCACCTCTCGCGCAGCATCTGAGAGCTCAGAGTTGCGAGAATGTCTTGTGCGAAACAGACCGGACCACCTTGCGCACGGCATCTCAGAGCTCAGAGTTGCAAGGATGTCTCAGGCGAGACGGGCCGGACCACCTCGCGCAGGGCATCTCCGAAGTCAGAATTTCGAGGATGTCTCGGGCGAAATGGGCCGGACCACCTCGCGGAAGGCATCGCAGAGCTCAGAGTTTCGAGGATGTCTCATGCGAAACGGCCCGGACAACCTCTCGCACGGCACCTCGGGGCTCCGAGTTTCAAGGATGTCTCAAGCGAAACGGCCCGGACCACCTCTCGCGCGGCGTCCCGGAGCGCAACTTTTTGAGGATGTCTCAGGCGAAACGGCCCGGACCACCTCTCGCGCGGCGTCCTGGAGCGCAACTTTTCGAGGATGTCTCAGGCGAAACGGCCCGGACCACCTCTCGCACGGCACCTCGGGGCTCAGAGTTTCGAGCATGTCTCAAGCGAAACGGCCCGGACCACCTCTCGCGCGGCGTCCCAGAGCGCAACTTTTTGAGGATGTCTCAAGCGAAACGGCCCAGACCACCTCTCGCGCGGCGTCCCGGAGCGCAACTTTTCGAGGATGTCTCAGGCGAAACGGCCAATCCCGGCCAACTCAGAGACGAGAGTTGTGAGGATGTCTCAAGCGAAACTGCCAAAACCATAAAATTTGTGTGAGGATGTCTCTGCTCCGACTTCCCTCGGCCGGAGTTAGTTTCTACCACAACAGCACCCCGTTCAGCAAGCTGTTTGGGGAAAACATGTATATTGGAATGGCATTTTTTCGGCGCCGCCTCGGAACTCGATTTTCCGGCGCCGGCCGGAACCAGCTCTGGACCCGGCCGGGCGCCGGCCCGGGCGCCGGCTCGGGCGTCCGGCCTGGGCGCCGGCTCGGGCGCCGGCCCAGGCGTCGGAATCGGCCCGGGAGGCCTCCCTGGCGCCGGAAGCAGAAATTCAGCATTTTCAAAAGAATTATAGCCGCAGTGCAGTATCCCCAAACAGGGTTTTTAGACCCACTGCGGTTTCCAAGGTCGATTGCGTGCCCGTCCAGTGCGTGCTGGCATGGCATGTTACAACATGCCTCCTTCTCCTCCTCCTCCACCTCCTCTTCATCCCGAGCGACATCTCGGAGACCAAAGTTGCGAGGATGTCTCCAGCGTAACGGGCTGGTCCACCTCGCGCGCGGCATTTCGGACCCCAGATTTGCGACGATGTCTCGGGCGAAACGTGCTGCGAGGAAGTCTCAGGCGAAACGGGCCGGACCACCTCGAGCGCGGCGTCTCAGAGCTCCGAGTTGCGGGGGCCTCCTGGGGCCTCGTGGGACCTCCTGGTGACCTCCTGGGGCTTCCTCCTGGGCCTCCTGTGGCCTCCTGGACCCCACCTGGGGCTTCCTGAAGCCTCCTGGGGCTCCCGGGGGGGGATATCTAACATGTGGCCGTCGGGCTCTGACAGAGGGCCTCCTGGGGCCTCCTGGGAGCCTCCTGGGAATCTCCTGCGGACCGGACCTCGGCCACCTGGGGTTTCCTGAAGCCTCTTGGGGCTCCCAGGGTGGATATCAAACCTGTGGCCGTTTGGGCCTCTCCAAATGGAGGGGGGGGGCACAAGAGCAGGACAACTCAACGAATCGACACCGGATGTGTATTAACTTGACACGTTCTGATAGGCGGCCTCCTGGGGCCTCCTAGGAGCCTCCTAGGAATCTCCTGGGGACCCCTGGGGCCTGTCCTGGGCGTCCTGCGGCCTACTGGAGCTCTCTGGGGCCTCCCCCTCCTCCTGCCTGCTCCCTCATGCACATCATCCGCCTCCTCCTTCTCCCTTCCATCTCCTCCTCCTCCTCCTCCTCCTCGACCTCCTCTTCATCCCGAACGGCATCTCGGAGCCTAGAGTTGCGAGGATGTCTCCAGCGTAACGGGCTGGAGCACCTCGCGCGCGGCATCTCGGACCCCAGAGTTGCGACGATGTCTCTGGCGAAACGTGGTGCGAGGAAGTCTCAGGCGAAACGGGCCGGACCACCTCGAGCGCGGCGTCTCAGAGCTCCGAGTTGCGGGGGCCTCCTGGGGCCTCCTGGGGACCTCCTGGGGCTTCCTCCTGGGCCTCCTGTGGCCTCGTGAACTCCACCTGGGGTTTCCTGAAGCCTCTTGGGGCTCCCAAGGGGGATATCTAACCTGTGGCCGTTTGGGCCTCTCCAAATGGGGGGGAGCACAAGAGCAGGACAACTCAACGAATCGACACCGGATGTGTATTAACTTGACACGTTCTGATAGGCGGCCTCCCGGGGCCTCCTGGGAGCCTCCTGGGAATCTCCTGGAGACCCCTGGGGCCTGTCCTGGGCGTCCTGCGGCCTCCTGGTGCCTCCTGGAGCCTCCTGGGGACCTCCTGGAGCTCCCTCCTGGGCCTCCTGTGGCCTCCTGAACTCCACCTGAGGTTTCCTGAAGCCTCTTGGGGCTCCCAGGGGGGATATCTAACCTGTGGCCGCTTGGGCCCCTCAAAATGGAGGGGGGGGGCACAAGAGCAGGACAAATCAACGAATCGACACCGGATGTGTATTAATTAACTTGACACGTTCTGATAGAGGGCCTCCTGGGGCCTCCTGGGAACTCTCGAGGGCCTGCCGCTTTAGCTCGTCCAGCAACTCGTTTGGCCGCGACTGCCATCTGGTTGGGGTCGTCGAAACTCGCGCCCGGGATGCTGAGTCGCTTGACCAGCCGCTGGCTCCAAGACGACTGAACGTCACTCTCTAGACTGGCGAGCGGAGTGTGAGCTGCGTTAGGTTGGTCGCTGGCGAGCGCCGCGCGCTTGGCGCATCTGACGCTGCTGAGCGGGCCCTTCTTGCGGGCGCGATGAAGATACAACCGCGCGAGGGCCGCGGAAAGACGATCCAGGGGAACGCGACCTGGGGGCGCAGAGGCTGCTCTCGAACTCGACTGGAAACCTCGACCTGCGAGACGACGAAAGACGGCCCTGGGCTCCGAGACCGCGCCCCAGGAAGGAAATCCCCCACGTTGCTGGATGGTACTTTGTTCCGAAACCTGAACATTGCTCCCAGACGCCGAACGCGTGGCCCCCCGACTGCATGCGCTGCCAGGCTGGAGATGACGGGCCACACTTCCGAATGCCGACGCAACTCCGAGTGCCCCACCTGCGTCCGAGCTGAAGCCCAAAGGTCAGAGGGTGCCAAGAACGCGAGAAGGGAGGCCCGACTGCCGGCCGCCGCGGGGTCGGGGCTGACGGCCGGCCCCCGGCGATCCGAAAGACGAAATCAATGTTGTCTGCGCGAGTGGCTCCGTCGCCTAGAAGTACTGACCTCGTCGGCGACCGCGAGATCCGCGCGGGGCCGGCGACCGCGCTGCCGGGGGCCCGCGGCCGCTTCGGGCCGCGCGACGGGGCGCGCAGATGTAGCGGCGGCAGCCGCTGGCGAATCAGAGAATAAGGCGGCATAGAAGACTTGACATCGCAATCCATCGCGATGTCCGCGCGGCGCAGCAAAAGCAAAAAGAAGCAGCGGGGGGGGGCAGGCGATGCCTGGGCAAGGCGCGCGATGGGATCCAGTGGTGACGACGAAGCCAGGCCCCCGAACGTCTCCTCGACTGTCTCTAGCTGCCGCCTCCTCGCGAACCACCGCGCGCTGGACCTCGGCTTGGCTGGGCTCGAGCCTGGCGTCGGTTGGGTCTGTGGCCTCGGTGCCTGAGGAAGGCGGGCGGCCGCTGCCAGCTCTCGGCAGAGAAGCTGGCAGCCCGTGCTCCGATGGCGCACAAGCACGCCGCAGCGCGGCTTCCACGGGGCCACCAGCACCGCCGACACCCGCGCGATGCAGGGCCCGCACGAGTAGCTGGCCATGGCATAATTGAGATTGCCACCCTTCTCCGCCGCGCATGCGTGCTCGACTTCGGCTGCGGAGAGGACTATCCCCACCTTCTCGATAAAGCCCTTGTTGACGAGCGCGGTGGGATCGGCGCTGAAATCCTCTATGGCGAATCATGGTGGAAGCAATTTTGAAATTAAGGCTCCAGGCTCGGCGAATCGAAGAATGCTCCTGCCAATGAAGCCCTTGGAACAGAATTCGTAGAAGCTGATGGCCACCACCGAGCAGCCGCGCATGCGAATGACCACGACTGCGAAGCCGTCGTAAGACGAAGTCCCAGGAACACGTGAATCACGAGTGACCGCGTCGAACCCACTGAGCCGCTGAAGTTGAAGATGTTGGCGGCGCAAAGTCAATGCTCCTCCTTCGTTGGCCCTGTCCTTCGTGGCGTTGGACGGCTCGTGCCCTGTGGGCCGCGCTGCGTCGTCAATCAACTTAAGACCATGGTTGTGGCGTTGCCGGGAAAAAAAAATCCGAATCCTGCTCGGAGCCAGAGAATCCTTCGCGGATGACAGACTGCCAAGCACCACTGTCATCAAGACGAGCCCCTGGTTGGCAAGCACGAGGGCTGCACAACCCAGACCTCAGAACCGATGGCGATGAGGAGGTAGAGCGGGTCTCGAAACGCCCACCTCCATCCCACAACGACCATTGACCCGAGCCCGCGCCCGAGACTCCCGCACTGATTGCCTCGGCCGCCGCCCGCGCTGCTGCCTGCTCGGCCGCGCTGAACTTGGCCGCCGCCTTGATGCGTTCCTGGCTGGCGGCTTCGCCGCCGCTAATTAGCCGTCGCCGCCGCGCTGCCGCCACCGGCCTGGTCTGAAGCCTGCGCGCCCGCCGCGGCCGCTGGAGCGCCATCCTCGCCACGGCGCTTCTTGGCCATGCGCGTGGTGATCTGGGCCCGCAGCTCCTTGGCCCCGCTCGAGCCGCGTGACTGCCTGCGTGTTCTGCGACTCCAGCTGGTCTCTGGCGCCCATCAGATCCTCTTTGAGCGTCCTGAGATCCACGTCCTGAATGCAACTTTCTCGTGCTCCTCCTCGTCCACGGTCTCGATCCCGTCTAAAAACTTATCGCCCCACTGAATGGAGAAGAGAACGTCCTTCTAATCACCGACGATGGAAGGGCCACTGGGGATGACGCCGACCTTCTTGCAAAGCGCCTCTGTCGCAAGCTTCATGGCATTCTCGGCGGCCGCCGAAGTATCCTGTGCCTTGGCCAGGTTGAGACGGCACCGTTGGAATGCAGCTATGGCCTGGTCGTGCTTCATCGTCGCATCTCGGATTGCGCCGTTCGCCTTGGTCAAAGCATCTTCGGGAGTGAGGGCCGTCGCACCGGAAAGAGAACCCTTCGGCGCCCCGGTCTGCGCCGTGAGGGACCGCTTGAGCAGGAGGTCGGCGGTGACCTCCATGGCGTTGATGTGATCGGGGTGGGAAGATCTGACGGCAAACTGCTGGTCGCCGCACTTCGCGTCCTGCTCCTGGTTCTTCGTGCCAGTGTAGAGCTTCACCTTCCGGCCGCACTTGGAGCACACCCTGCCGCTCGTGCGCCCGCAACCCTTGCACGTGCTCCGGGGCCCTTCCAAGACATGATGCCCTCTTGCCACCGAGAAAGACAGCCCGAGGCTGCTGGGATGTGGCCTCGGTGCCCCTCGAACGGGACTCAAGTGTCACCAAAATGGGACTCTCAAGCCAGCGCTTGAGTACGGAGCGAAGGAGCTTGAGTACGGAGCGAAGGAGGAGGAGAAGGAGGAGGGGGAGGAGGAGGAGGGAGGAGGAGGACGATCAGCAGCAGCAGGAGCAGCAGAGAGTGAAGAGCAAGAAGGGCAGCAGGAGGAGGAAGAGGAGACGGAGAAGGAAGGAAGGGAGAATAGGGTGAGGCGGAGGGAATCTTGGTAGTAGGTCCTACTACCAAGATTCCCTCCGCCTCACCCTACTCCTACTAAGTAGCAGTAGGAGCAGAAGCAGGGGAAGAAGCAAGAGGGAGGAAGGAGGATAAAGAGGAGCCCAGCGTAAGAGAGGAGGAGAAAGAGGAGGAGAATGATGATCAATAATTATAAGCACAACCATAAAGACGATCGATCATACGCACAGTCGTAATGTTAGTAGACGTAGTAATAATAGCGATAACCAGGTGAATCCTGATAGTAATGCTAACAATGTAATAGTGGTAGCGATGCTAACATTCGAATAATAATAATAATAAACAGAACAAGACGGGAGGTCGAGGAGAAAGAGCAGGGGGGGAAATGGGAGGGAGAAGGAGGCGGGACAAGATGGCGCGAGCAATGCCGAGCTTAGCGCCCTTCGCTGTGCCACCAGTGGAGAGTCGGGCCTGCTCTGCACATGTGCACCCGCAGCTCAAAGGATGCCCCGTCGACCTGTCAGCCCCTCTTCCCGCGCCCGTTCCCGCACCCGCTCCGACCCCTCGCCCCGCAGGAGGACGGGAGCGGACGCGGAAGCCGCAGCAGTCGCACCACGAGAGCACGCGCACGGGCACAGCAACGGCAAGGAGAAGCAGGATCAACATCGTGGGGAGGGAAATAATGAGTATGATGATGTTTCTTCTTATTGTTATTATTATTATTCATCTTCTTCTTCATATAACAATACTACTACTACTAATAATAATAATAATCATAATAATAATAATCGCTATGATACTACTACTGCTACTACTACTACTACTACTACTACTACTACTACTACTACTACTACTACTACTACTACTACTACTACTACTACTACTAATACTACGACTACGACTACTACTACTACTACTACTACTACTACTACTACTACTAATAATAATAATAATAGTAGTAATAATAACAATCATAATAATAACAGTAGTAGTAATAATAATAATACTAAAAACAATGATGATAAGGGTACGGAATAGGCCGGACCGACGGGGGAAGCACGAAAAAGAACAACCACGCGTGCACGCAGGCAGCACGACGGGAAGCGGCAGGCCACACGCGCGAAGCCAGAAGCCGCACACCTCATTTTTTTGGAGCCGGCACGGTGGCGCAATGACTTCTGGGCGGAGGGGAGACGCCAAGAAGGGAAAAACAACCGACAGGATCGGCTGCAAGCAAGAGCGACCCCGGGTAAGAGTGACCTTTTGGGCCTTTGGTGCGCGGCTTTTTGGGACCGCGGGGGGGCCAAAGGCAAGCGCGCAAGCCGCTGCTGCCGCTTCTCTCTCGGCCCTTTGGGGGCCCGTCTGTGCCCGCACCAGAGGTCACTCCAGCGAGAGGTCACTCTCACGCCCAGCCGACAGAAAGGGGTGACAGAGCACGCGCACGGCCGACCGGCCCGCGCGGACACTTCGACGAGCATTCTCCAGGCCCCGGCGGCGTGGTCGAGTGGGGGGTTCACGGCTGGCTTCGGCCGGCCCACGCAATTAATTTCAGTCCTCTGCCGTGCCGAGTTGAGCTATAGGGGTACAGGGGGCAGGCTGACTCTTACAGCAGGAAGTCTTGTGAGACAAAGAGAGGAAAAACGAAGTAAAGACGCCCACGTGCGTAAGTAGGGGATGCCAGCCGCTATCGAAAACGACATCCATCATGTGCAGACCAGTTGGGCAGAAGAGATGCGCGAAAGTCAAGGCCGACCATCTGGTACACAATGTCTCATCGTCAGCCTGTAGCACCCAAAATCAGAACATCACGCGCTGAATGCACTCGTTCTTCACGCGAACGGGAGATGGCTACTTCGCGGTACTGTGGGGCAGCCTTTGACGAAGAAGGGGGCCTCCTCTGCCAAGGTCAGGCGGGTGACACCTCTCCGAGCTGCAACACACAATGCAAGCTCCCGCGCAGAGCCTGGCGAGGTGGCACTCAAGACGCGCCGTGGAATCAGGTCGCTGGGGGAGCGGGGGAGGGAGCACCCCAGCGCCGCAGGACGGAAAGCAGACGGACACGAGGCCCTCCGCGCCCTTGCCGTGGCTGCGCGGCCCGCCCGCGAGTCGCCCCCTCCGCTCGCGAGGGCCCCGCCGCCCCGACCGGCACTCCTCGCAAGCTCCTCAGACGCTCCTCAGCGGCTCCTCGTCCGGTGCCTCGGCGGCGTCGCCAGCGGCGGCCCTAGGAGGAGGAGGAGGGGGAGGAGGAGGAGGAGGAGGAGGAGGAGGAGAAGAAGGAGTAGGAGGAGGAGGTCGAGCGTGCCCAGAGGAGGAGGAGGAGGAGGAGGAGGAGGAGGAGGAGAAGGAGGAGAGGGACTGATGAAGGGGAGGAGGAGGAGGAGGAGGAGGAGGAGGAGGAGATTACCACTGAGGACCAGTGTCCTTGCAACTAGAGAAGATGTGCACCCACATCAAAGAAGAGATCGGGCCACTTCAGGCGCCCCCTGGGGGCACGGGTGCAGGCCCTTGGAAATTCGCACGAGGTTACACTGACCCTTCTTGGACCGCGCCGCACCCGTGGCGGCGGGCCCGCAAGGCCGCGAGAGGTGGCGTCCGTCAAGGGTCGCAGTGAAACCACATAACATACAAAATTTTAAACTCATGTGATCCCAGGACCAAATCTGATGTCCAGGGTCAACCTTTCGGCCCCCCACCCAAACCGTCCCCGACTCCCGCCGAATGGTGACCCCAGACATGTTGGGGGTAGTGGCGGAGGAGGAGGAGATGGGAGGGGGGCGGCACGGCCTCCTCGCGGCCGCCTCCAAGGCGGTGGCGGTGGCGAGCTCGCCACAGGTGGAGCACCTCCACCTGCCACCTGCACGTTGGAAAGCGTGGGTGGAGTCCCGCAGCACCTGTACTCTGCGGGAGATGCGCTGGCGTGGCACTGCTGGGCCCGCCCACTCACCTTCCCAGGGGTCCACGACGGCAGTGTCCTGGAGAGCCTGGGACGCACGACGACGGACGAGCCAGGCAACGACGTCTAGCTCGTCCGTCCTGGGCACTTCCTTAAGCTCGGTGGCTAACTGGAACCCGCGGGCAGCAGCGTCACAGGCGAGGCCATCAGCCACGGCGTTTCCAAAAGACAGGAAAGCTTGCCAGAGAGTGCGAATTCCCCCTTCCTCATCTTCGAGGTGGGAGGGGGTCCAAAAAACACTGACAGGGTGAGGCCTCTGAGAGTACGCCTGACGGATCCTCACCCACAGGTCAGAATTTTGCTCCTTAGGAGCCTTCCGATCACCCCTACCCGACTGCCATGCTCTATGCAGGGGGAGGTGGTCGGTGATATAATCGAGGGGGCCGTGAGTCAACTCCAAGGCCAGACAGAAAGCAAGCAGCTCCGCGCGGGGGGCCGTCTGTCTGGGGCCCACCAGAGGCGCAGAGGCCGCCCAAACAGTGCTCCACGAAAGATCGGCGACAGGGTCCGCGTGGAGAATGGCAACTCCCGCCCCGCAGCGCCGACGCCGAGGATCACTGGAGTACTCTCCTCCCGATCCGTCTCCAAAGACAACTAGGGGGCCCTGGAGGGGATCCGAAACTGCAGCGCTGGGGTTCCCCATAAGAAGCAGCCCTTTCTCAAGCACAGACCCCTCCGAAAACTCAGGCACAACCTGCTTCTCGGGGGGAACCCCACGGAGCCAAAGGCTGGGCTCGCTCTCATGTGAGGCGACTGCACGGGCGATGAGGCTGTCACTTTTTCTGTACGCATCATGATGACAGTTGGCTGGACACAGCCATACACGGTGCAGGAGCGTCTCAGGCTCCCGCCCACACCGTCTGCATAGCGGGTCCGTGGCGTAGCCCTGTGCACGTTGTCGTTCACGAGTCCACTGGCCTCCAGATACCACTGTCAAAGTGAGGCCCCAGTTCTCCATGTCCTGCTTGCGTTCGAACCTGTCGAGCTCGCGCTTGATCTGAGAGAAATCAGCTCCATATTGTAGGTCATGTGCTCCCTCAAATTGACTGGCCTTCCTCCAGAACTGGTGTCGGAGGTCTGCCGTGAATTCATGTAGCATATCGTGAAGATCGACCTGCAGGTACTGAGGTGTGCCCACTCTGGGGAAAATCCACTCAATGCCCGCACTGGTCCGAGTCCAAACTTCTGGTTGCTTACATTCCCAGCCTGCATTGACGAGGGTGGCAATCACTGCAGCAACTGGGCCACGGACTCTCTGCCATCTGGCCCTGCCATCCACCACTACAGCATTGTGTATTCGCAACCATGCCCACCGAATGGGATTGTGATATTGTGGATTGTCAAACCATAGACGCAGCCATGCCTCCAATAATTGACGAGGTAGTTCGAGTCCTGGGCCGCGCTGAGCAAGGGTCGCTTCCAGCACCGAAGTCAGACACCTGCCTCGCTTAGTACCTGCAATGGCCGACGCTGCCTGGCGCCTGACCTCCAACATTGTGCTGGGAGCCGTGCCAAGAACCTGATGGCCATAGCAACCCTGTGGTAAAACTCCCGTGGTCCAAAGTGAGCTGCAGACTCTTCGGACTCTGGGTCCGAGGCGGCGAAGGCGAAGGACACGACCATGACGTCGTCGAGCTGCTGCGAGACGTTGGTTAGCCTTCTTCTTTATTCTCCTGCGCCCCGCACTGACGTCGATGCCCAGGTCCGTGGCCGCCAGCTTGTAGGATACTGGGATGCCAAGTCGTCTCATAATCCTGGCCATGCGCAGGCCCAGAGACTTGGACGACGCGATCAAATCTGTTTTGCCCGAAACAATCAGCCTGTGCTCTAGGAAAGCCGCTCTGAACTCAGCTGCAACCTCCGTCATATTAGCAATAACAATTTCTTCATCGTCATTCTCCTCACGTGCAACGGTGTCATCTATGTAGGTGGCCAACATCGTCTGCGGGGCAACCTTGTGGACCCTCTCGAGGATTGGGTGGAGAAAAACCTTGGCGAGTTGGACCCCTTTGGGGCTGCCTGCCACCAACGATCTGGTGACGGTGAGGAGGTCGCTCGCCCACTGCTTGAGCTTGAGGATCCTTGGGGCGATGCACATCTGCACCTCCATGAGTACAACAATGGCTGGATACCCCACTTTGATGGCTGTGCGCATAAGGATGCACAGCGATACACTGTCGTAGAACTTCTCCAGATCTAGAAGGAGGGTCAGGAAATGCTTCTTGTTGACCATCCCCACTTCGTCGAGAAGAGATCTTAGCATGGCGGCCCGCAGGGCCGAGGACCCCGCCAGGGCCGTGTCCCAGAAGTAACTTAGCCCTTTGGACCATTCTGCAGCTGGTCCGACTCGGGTCTGACTCCAAACCTTTCCCGTGGTGGGGAGGAGCCCCAATACTCTGTCTCCTCCTCTAGGCTTGGCCGCAAGTGCTCCTATCGTTGCGTGGATCTTCCTGGGCCATGAGCCCACATATTCCGCGAAATTGAAGAAATCCACTAGCATCTTCTTGCCTGACACAGGTAGCCTGGCAATGTCATTCACGCTTATGTTATCAACCCCTTTGGCTTTGTTTGCCGACATACGAGCTAGTGCATTCTCCAGCTCCTCTAGTGTGATTGGGTCAATGTCCTGCTGCTTCGCAATTTTGAGCGTCTGACCGATCTCATGTACGATGTCTTCCATGGTGTCGACTCTGTCCGTCCAAACATTCTGCCAGTACTTGTGGCGGGTCTTCATGATGAGATCTGGGTCAGCCATGCCTTCAACTTCCGTGGTGTCCGCCTGGGGGTCCTTCACATGACGATGCAAGATCCCAGGCTTCTTAGACCACGTTTCTCGTATCCACTTCATGAAACTATGTTGGCCCTTGGCGAAGGCCCGTGCTTGAGCTCGTCTCTCCAAGGACTCCGTGCGTTCATTGACCTTGTCCAGAAAATCGAGGGACAGGGTTGCCAACGCCCGTAGTGGTGGGCTGGGTTCAGGTGGAACATCTGCTGGTTCCGCGTCATCCTGTGGAGCATACTCCTCTTCGTGTTCAGCTTGGGGGAATACGTCATCTTCATCATCCATATTCGTTCGCCGAACCATCCCGCTGCTGCCATTGATATCCTTGTGCCGCAGGTCGGACTCGATCCCTACGGCATTCGCCTGGCCTCCCAACTGTCCCCACTCTGCTCCCTTACTACCGCCCCTTGCGGGGTTGGTGGGCCTGCATTGTGGGTCCAGGGGCTCTGTAGGGGGGTCGACCTGCAGCAATGAGGCCGAAGTAGACAAGGAAGCCGTCGTTCTTGTGAGTCCGCGGGGGCAGCCCCCGACTCCGTACACGTCTTCTGGCGTGCACGTATCCATAAAATGCCGCATATGCACCTGTGGAGAGCCTTCACGCACCTCCCCCTCGCGCTGGCCATGCAGGTCATCATCAACATGCATGGGCGCCCAAGGTGTTCCCTGAGGCTCGCCAGGACGACGCCCACCATGACAATCTTCCCTACCTTGAGGGGCCAGGCGAAATTGTGGCGTCTCATCTTCATCATCCATATTTGTGCGACACGCCTTCCCGTTGTTGCCGTCCCTGTCCTGCATCAATGGGGCCGAAGTAGACAAGGAAGCCGTCGCAGTTGTGAGTCCACGGGGACAGCCCCCGACTCCGTACACTTCTCCCATCGTGCACATATCCAAATTATTCCGCGTCTGCATCTGTGGAGAGCCTTCACGCACCTCTCCCTCACGCTGGCCAGGTAGGTCTTCATCATCATGGATGGACGCCCAAGGTGACTGGGGGTCGCCAGGACGACGCCCACCGTGACAAGATTCCCCACCTTGGGAGGCCAGAAGAACTTGGGCGGCCTGCGAAGGGTTCGGGGAAGGAGTAGCCGTTGCCGTAGAGCTTGTGGGTCCGCGGGGGAAGCCCCCGACCCCGTGTGCCTCTCCCAGGACACACTTAACTGAAGATGCCGCATCCGTGCCTTCCTGAGCGAAGGGGGTGCCAGAGACTGGCCAGCACTGGAAGTGTGGAGTGCGGCTGATGAGCTTCAGGATGCCTGGGTCGAGGTCGGAGTGGTCTGGCGTCGGGGCCGAACTGGCCTTCTTCATGGCCATAACTGTGGAGTACTCAGCCTGGATCTGCGCCTGATCAACGTTGCACAGCCTGCTGTACATGTCAATCCATTCTGCGCGCTCCGCATCGCTGTTCTTGCCGAAGAACTGAAGTGGCGTGCCCTTGAGGATGCCAGAACCAATTTCTTTCAGGCGCCTGAGTATATCATTCTGCTGCTCAGGGTCTAGACCTTTGGCGACCAGCTTGCGCAGTCGAGAGACCAAGGTGGACATCACACCCCATAACTCAGCAGGCTTATCTTTCACATGGACTCGCCCTGGGGTTGACTTAGAAACTTCCCATTGAAGTTGGAACCCGTTGCGTCTGCCCGTGCAATGTCTCTGGGGCGCTGGCTCGACAGAGAGGATAGTCTCCTCCAAGGCCGTGACCCATCTCGCGTAATGCCAATCTATCTGGTGCTGCCCTTCCAAGTCACGTGCCAAAGCCTGAGTGACTGGGATGGGATGGGAGGTGAAATCAAGTCCCTCCATCAGTAAAGCGTCCGCCTGAGTGAGTCCAAGAGTCCATTTGTCCTCCAGGATGTGGAACTTAGGTTGGGTCGGTTCAAGGCCGTCCTGCTCCTGACTCATCTCCATGAACGCATCCTGCAGCTGTTCTGGGAGTACTTCAGCTCGCCGTTGAGTCTGCTTTTTCTTCTGCTTGCTACGCTTGCTGTCTGCCTGGGCCTGGAGCTTTGGCTTGGAGTATGCGGGCATCGCGGGGATCAAGGTAATGCTGCGGTGCCACCACTTGCTGCTGGACCCTGCTATGGTAATCTCCAGCCCAGCATGCGGTCTCCAAGGAACTGTGAGTACCGCCTGAATATTGACAAAGCCCTGGTATCCATCCTTCACTAATGCATAGTCGAACATGCCTCCATTGGTGCCCTGATCGCAGGTGAAGTGAACGTTGCCAGCCGTGACGATGTGTCCCTGCATCTTGCTGGGCCACTTAGTATTGGTGAATGCGTCTGGCGACATGTTCCAGTCTCCGAGGACGATCCAGGGGTCTCTAATCTTGAAAAGAAAGGCCGACAAGGCCTTGAGGGTATCTGCGTTCCTGCGCTGGACTCCCATGCCTGGGGATAAGTACGTCGAAACTACCACCAAGTTGCCAGATTGCAGGTGCCATATGATGGGAATGAAACCTCTGAATGGGTCTTTGTGTCCCATGGCGATCATATCCGTGCGCATCTTCTCCATCGTCGTGGTGGCGACGAAATTACGAGCCAATATCCATTCGCCTGCTGAGAAGCCTTCATGCTTCTTCACTGCTGGTGTGGCTGCCAACTTCCATCCATCCTTCCGTAGTGTCTCGCGCTCCATGGGGATGCGCGCCTTCTCGACGTGGGTCTCCACAAGGGCGACCATCTTGTAGTGCTTGCGTATCTTGTGAATGTACCTGGAGGCTGTGGGCCCCCACTGAGTGACGTTGCCGAAGAACAACGTCGCCTGTGAGTCGTCACCCCCGCGACGGCTGGCCACTGGGTGCAGCAGCGCCATCAGCAGCAGGAGGAGCTTCATGGGGGTGACGACCGACCGCCTGCCTGAGGCCCTCCTTCGCGGCTGAGAGAGTGGCGGGCTTGCCTGTCTTCTTCGCCGCGGCCACTGCCTCCCTGGACTTCTGGGAGATGGCTTCACGAGCAGCGGTGGCCTGCTCCTCCGTGAGGAGGTTGGCCGTGCGCTCGGCCGCCGAGGGTGCCTCTGCCGCCGCTGCGCCTCCACCTTTGGCTGGCGGGCACGCAGGCACCTTGGCAGGCGCCGCCTTGACTGGAGGCGGCACAAGGGGGGGGGCTGGCGACGTCGGCGGGGCCTGCTTGGCTGGCGTGTCAGCACGCGCCGCCGGCGCCGCACCGTGCACCGCACCCTCAGGGGTGCGCCTCTTCTTGTTGGCGGGCTCCTCGACGGCCGCCTTGATACTCTTGAGGAGCTCCTCGAAGCGTTTCTGGCCTTCTTGAAGCTCCTGCTGGTGACGGGCAACTTCTGCCTGCCATTGCCGTAGTGACTCCTGCACAGAGTCCTCATACTCATCAATGTTCTCGAAGAGGGCGGAGTCGACCTCGAAGAAGACTGCCGCAGAATCCTTGGGTTCGTGGCGTCTGGGTGTCGGGTCCAAACGCCAGTAGTCGTCGTGCGCCTTCGTGCGCTCGGCCTCGGCGGCGAGGGAGATCTCAATCTGGAGGTTGTGGACCCTCTTGGCCTCCTCCAGCGCCTGCTCCGCCTCCAAGAGCCTGTTGGCCGTCTTGATGAGGCGCTGCTCTTCCTGCTCCGCGATGCGATCCGCCCTGAGCATAGCCTGCTTCGCCGCGGACGGGTCCTTGGTGGCCTTCTGCTGCTTCTCGTGCTCTGCCTTGTCGATCTCGGCCTGCAACGCTTGTGCGGCAGGCGTCGCCCGAAGCTCTTCAGGGAGAAAGTCTCGCAAGGAAATTGGCGATGGCTCTCTCCATGGCGGGATGCCTCCGCCATCGGACTTCGGGTACTTCTTCTTGGGCTTGAACACCTCAAGATGCTTCTTGCAGAACAAGCATTTGCCACCAAGCTCCTCGATCCTCCAATTGTATGTCCACTCTCCACACGAGCACCACGCATACTGCTGAGCTGGCTTCTTGCCCATGACACAGAGAGAGAGGGCACAGGATGCTGCGCCGCTGGGCAGCTCACGCAGCGGATCGGTGAAGAACCTGGGGTCTAGCCGCGGACTAGCGGTATCCACTTGTTTCCGCTGGGAAACCAAAACCTTGAGCCAAAATGGCTACGGAGGAGGAGGAGGAGGAGGAGGAGGAGGAGGAGGAGGAGGAGGCGCCTGACGCCTGGGCTCACACAGGCCCCCGTGATGCCCACCTGGCGCTCGGCGGCGACCAGCTGCCGCAGCTGGGCGGCCAGGGCCTCCAGCCGCCCGGCGAGGGCGCCCTGCGAGGCCGCCATGCCCTCCACCTTGCGGCCCAGGCTGGCGACGTCGTGGCGGAGCTCGCCCAGGCTGGCGACCAGCCCAGCGACCTTGGGATCCGTTGGGTGCCCCGACGCCGTCGGCTGGCCCGCCATCGAGACCCCCTGCGCCCCCCCCATCAGCGAGGCGAGCCGCAGCTCGTCCACGGCGGCGTCCCAGCCCGCGGCCGCGCGGCTCTTCCTGGCGCCCGCGCTCCTCCAGAACCGCTGGACGAGGGAGGCCGCGAGGTGCCTGTAGCTGCAGCCTCTCGTGAGCCTGGCGAGCATGCCCAAGCGGTGGGTGTGGCGACTCAGCGCGACCGCCAGGAGGACCCTCTGGAACTGTGGGAAATCCTCGTAGAGCCTGCCGCCAACGCCGTTGGCGAGGAGGTCGCGCTTGTGCAGCAGGAGCACCTCGCCGTCGGCCTCGCACCGCGTCGTGCAGTTGCGGGTGCTCGAGAACAGCACCTCGTCGCCAAAGTAATTTTTCCTGCCGTACAGCTGGTAAGGGAAGAGGACGTTTTGACTGAGCACCACCCCTGCCCGCAGGCCGATTCTGTTGTGCCATCTGGTGGGAACGATGCGGATGAACTGGGCCATTCGCGGTGCAAAACCCACCTCCACCTCCGTATCTTTATCAACGCATCCTGGAAAGACCTGCGGCTCTTCGGTATAGTGCCCAATATCATTGTTGAAACCCCTTCTCGTGGAGGTCAGCACCCTGAACTCCGTGACCCAAGCATCATCTGAGGGATGCCCTGCCACCTTGACTCCAGAAACGAATCGAGATCTCATCAGATCGATCTCCAACCATTGCTCTGCGTCGCTGACGAAGGGTATCCAAGCACTGACCTTCTGATCCAGGGTGGATACGCAGTCCGTGTTCAAGACGCTGCTATAATTGCGATGCCCGGTGATTTCTGGGAGGCTGGACACGTCGGATGCATTCCTCTTGGCATGGTTCAGAACGAATCTTTTCAGTGAAGTCACGGTGGGCCTTCTTGGGCTTGATGCTGATCTCTGCATGTCGACCGACTTCTCTGTGAGCGTTCGTGCCATGGTGCGAGATTTCGTAGGGCTCGATCTCGTAGGGCTCTTCGGACTGTCAATTTCGTCCGCACTCCCTGGTTTGGACGGTGTTTGAACGTCATCGCCGACTCGCGCTGGCGCCATTTTCTTCGCTGCTGAGAGCGTTCGGAAGACCGTTGCATCCGAGCCACCCCACGGTCCTGGCTCGCCGATGGCGGCGAAAGTGCCAGACTGGACGATGAAGATGCTCGAAGCACTGTCGTGCATCTGCATGATGATCTCGAGTGCCTTGTAGTGCTGCACTCGCAGCATGGTGGCGAGCAGTACCGTAAACCGCGGCGGAATCGCCCCTCCGTAGCAGGACATCGCGCAGTTAGTCACGAACTTGCTATCCATCAGCAATCCCTGGAAGACCTGCGTGGGCAACTCGCCGACGAGCCTGCGGGGGAGAGCATCGCCCGTGATCATGTTGCGCATCTCCTGCCCGTCGTAGTCCTGCTGGCCCGACTCCATCTGGTCGATGTGGTTGGTCAACTTGTTGATGGAGCTATGCTGCATCAACGTCTGACGCCCAAAAGCGGTCAGGAGGCTCTTCTGACGGTCTCGCCACTTCTCGTCCTCGCTTTTCTCGGACACTAAGTTGATCACACCACCGATAATAATGCTATGAACTATTGCGCCGACCAACATGACGAAGACGACGTAAGCGATCTCGCCGACTGTCACGGCAAAGATGTCCCCAAAGCCGACGGTGGTGAATACAGTGAGAACGAAATACATCGAGTGTAGCCACTGCACCGTGGACGACTCCCCCAGCAAGCTACCCCCGGACAGGCCCTGAGGTCGGCGAGCGGGCCAAGTCTCCGAGTGATCAACGTGGAGCGCAGCGCACAGGTACCATCCGCAAGCCAGGACATGCAGTACCCATACCAACATGACCATCATATTGAAAAACTTCGCTTTCGTCAAAATCTCCTGCATCCGATCGCTCAGCTGCTCCTGCGCCTTCCGTGCAGCGCTGCTGAATCTGAAGAGGCGCGCCATCCGGATCAGTCTGGTGGCGCGGTGTAAGCGCACAAGCGAAGAACCATTTCCACCTGAACCACAGCCGCCTGGATCTATACCGATATGATCCATCAAAGGCGTGAACCACGACTCGGGAAAGCATGCGATCAAATTGATACGCTGCACCCCAGTGCGGGGCCACCAGGCTGCTGGTCTGAGGTCGTGTCAACAATCATATAATTTTGCACGTTTTGTACCATCTGCTGGCCACTGCTACTTGATGCGCCCTGGCTTCCTGAAAGCAGGTGGTTATTACCCCAAGCCCTCTTAGTCTTCGATTGCGAGGCGAGGATTTATCCATATCCACCGCCTGGGAACCGACGTCCTGGTGCGCCAGCGGGCGGTGGATATGTTATGGATATACCTTGGCCCACGGGGGTCCGAATATATCCATATCCACCGCCTGCGAGGCCCCGAAAATTGATACTCCAGGCGGTGATCATGTAAAAATTCTCGCCTCGGATCGATGGTAATCCCCTTTTGGGCAATTCCTTCTCCGTGTGGAATCGGACGAACTCGTACAGGCGAGCGGGCGGGGGGGCCAAACCAGACGCCCTGGTTGTGCGGCGCGCGGACCCTGGAGGCCGTCGGGCCGGGTCGGGTGGAGCCGTGCCCTTGAGAGGGGAAGGAACGAGGGGACGAGTGAGCGATAGAGCACGGGGGAGAACGGCGGAGGAATGAGGAGGAAGGGGAAGGAAGGGGGGGAACCCAAAGGCGCCGATACCGCCACTCCCCGGACCTCTCCTGGGGTGCGGTCTGACCAGGGTTTCGAGGCGAGTGCAGCGGTGGCGACGAGGGAAGCCCAGGAGGCCCAGAAAGGGGACAACGAGGAGAGGGTAGAGACACGGGCACCTTCTCCTTCTCTGAGGACGGGGGGAGGGTAACCGGAGTGAAAAGGGGGGCCCGTGGCAAGCCTCTTCAAGGCTCACGGGCACGAGGGGTGCGACACTGTCGCGGATGGGAATCCCGAGGCAGCCTGCGCCTAGGCGGGAGGGCAAGTCCTGGTGTAGACAGTGAAGATACCTCGAATCAGCGCGCGATTCACTACTTGCAAAGGAGCTGCTCGCAAGTCGCCTGGATCCGCCGCGGGGGATCTACGATAAACTACATCGAAGCAAACATGTGTTTTTATTCTGGCGTTTGCGGGTAGGGCACTTTGCGAGTAGTGGAACGCGCCCGGAGAGAAGCAGCGCGCGATTCCCGAGCGGCGAACGTATTTGCCTAAACTGGAAAAATTATGGCAATACATGTACCATTGGACATGAGGTCTATTCACTTCCTCTCGGGCCCCCAAGTGGAATCCGATTCGGATCCTACGAAGATCGTATCGGAGCAACAGAAGAATAGTCTGCGCCGACTAATCCATTCATTCGATGCCAGAATAATCATAATCGAATGCTCTGTGTATTGTGGGGCAAGAACTCAATCACAATCCAGAGGGGACCGAAGTTCGATTCTACTTGGATTAGATCGCAATATTATTGGATACACTGATCGTCGGCTCCGACTACCCCACGACTGGTTCCGACTACCCCGTCTTCCGCGTATCCACTATAACCGATGTGCACCACATCGTGTACCCATGACATGGACTTCCATTACACTCCTTTTCGAAGCCAAACAAAATGCACTTGGAATGCGATTGGAATATTATTTGGCACTCAGAAAAACACGGTTTCGGCTACTCCATGCGTCGCATGGCGTGGCTTCCATTATAATCTCATCGGATCGAATGGTTCGCTGCAAATTTCTGACAGAACCCCACGATCACGATGTGAATTGTGATCCCAAGCTTTCGTTGAAAGTCCAGTGGACACACGGAGATATTAGCCCCGACGACTCCGTGCATACGGCGCGCGAAATAATCGGCTCCGACTTCCTCGTGCATCATGGGCTGGAAACTTGTGAAAACTCCGAGAGACTTCCGCGTAGAATCTCGTTGGGGTCCTTGGAACCCCGTTGATTTTGAGGAATCGTCGGCCCCGACTGCTCCGCGCATCCGTTCCCAGGGCTGGCTTTCCACGAGGGCCCAATCAAGAACAATCTGGAATCCTACGGGGGCTATTGAAAACCTCCCGAGGATGCGCCGGTAATCGCCCCAGTCTGCCCTGCGTGTCCGATACATGGAATAAGCGGCTGCGTCTACTCCGCGTATCCTGGAAACAGAATGCCTTTAGGATTCGACTCGAATCGAATTGGAAGCCCATCTGGCCTCCATCGGCATCTGATTAGACACGCGGGGTATCGGCTACGACTACAACGCGTAACCGATGGAGTGGCTCGTATTAAAGCCCAGTTGTCAGCCCACGGGAATCAACTTTTGAGTTCTAATAGAATCTCGTTGGCTACACGGAGCAGGCGCATCCGACTGCAACAGCTGTGTTTGTTTGTCGCATATCCTACCCCCGAGGGGCCCAAACATTGCTTCAAGACTGCCCCTAGAGGCATCAAGATGGCCCTAAAGATGCCCGGGAGGGTCCTCATATTGCCCCCCGAGGCCTCGCTGCTATACGCCCCAGAGATCTCCCCGTATTGCCCACCAGCGAAGCCCCAAGATAACCCAGGATTGTCAACCTTGCCGCAAAAAGCCCTGGACCACTGCCTCCAAGGCAAATGTCCATGACCGCCGCCACATGATACGTGACCATGCACCTACAGCATGGAGACGCAGCACATCCACGTTCCACATCGCACAGTCCTCAAGCTACAGATCCATCAGAGAGGAGACACCGAAAGGGGGCGAAGCCACTCAAATTACAAAAAAAGTACTCAAATAATTCTTCGCGATCTTGTACGGGTCATTGATCTCGCGCGCGCCTTTCCGATAAGTGAGGAAAAAGTTCAGCACCAAATCGACATAGAAGAACCAAGCCACTATTGTCTCCCACACTTGCCAGCCGAAGGGCTCCTCCCGGGTGTTGCATGGGGCGTCACTGCTCTCACGGAGCCTGTACTCAATGAACGCAAGCCTCCACGGGAACACGATGCTGATGTACAGCAGCATCACCAGCAACGCCACCTCGTAGGCCCTTCGGCTGGTGCTACTCTCTGGAATCACGAGCGACTCGGCAGCTCGCCTCATGCAACTGCGCCTCCGAGGCGCATCGTCATCCTCCTCGTGAGGTCCAAGGCGCACATCCACCATACCACTCCTCCGCCTCCTCCTTTTCTCTGTCTCTCTCCGTCTCTATATCTCTCTCTCTCTCTCTCTCTCTCTCCCCCAACCCGCCCTGCCCGCCTCCCCAGTGGGCGAATGGAATGGAAGAGTGCGTAAAGGGAAAATGGAGAGAGAAGAATGGAAGAACGAGAGAGGGGCATGGAAGAGAATGCAGCGGAACAGAATGGGAGAGGGGAGAGAGCCTGGAAAGGCATGGGAGCATGCGGTCGGAGCCTGGCTGCGTGAGGCCTTGGCCACCAGAGGCCTCCCTGGAGAGAGCAAAAAGTACCGATACCGCTACTCCCCGGACCTCCCCTGGGGTGCGTTCTGACTAGAATCTCGAGGCGAATCCAGCGGTGGCGACGCGAGCCGCCCCGGAGGCCCAAAAAGGGGAAAACGAGCGAAGAGTAGAGGTATGGGTCCCTTTTCCTCCTCTGATCCCCCTCGCGTGGAGACGGCCGGCCCCCGAACAACTGGCACACAGCAGCCCCGGCCCCTCTGCGCGTGGCGCTGGCCTCCGCGGCCGCGGAGGGCCCAATTCTTGGGGGCACCGTGCGCCCTCTCCGGAGCGCTCCCGAGAGCTCCGCGGGGGGCGCCGAGCCCCTCGCCGGGGGGAGCCGCGAGGTGCCCGGCAGCAGGGGGTGCGTGCTGCCCGGGCGGCCGAGGTGGAGCCGGCGGCGGCGGCGAGGGCCTCTCCCCGAAGGCCAGTGCCAGCGCGTTTTCTTCTGCGGAGTTGGGCGCCCTGGCGCGGACGGCCGAACGGCCCCTGCAGCGGGACGCCCTGGCCGCGCGGTTGCGGCCGCAAAAACTGCGCGTTCCAGGCGAGAAGGTGGCAAGGGAGGAAAGGGTGTCGGTACACGTCGTTCATGTCTCAGCGTGCTCCTCTCTAAGGAGTCTCGTTTCGAATTGTTCCTGGCCCCCAGTGGCCAGGAAGAGACCCAGGATAGAGCAAGTAGGAATGAAAGGATCTTGGCCCCCCAAAAGATCGAGGAACTTCCGAACAATCAGAAGTGAGCAGTGTGTGTACCTTTTGCTCCTCTGGCTTACGAGCCACGCGTGCTCCAACACTTCCGACGTCCCGCGGCCGTGCATGGCACCGGGCCCCGGCTGTCCGCACGAGCTTCAAGGCTCTCCCGGCCACGGCCGTGGCAGGAGGCCGGGAGGTTCGTCCCTCCAGAAGGGAGCGCCTCCCAGGAGGCGGGAGGGACGGGGGGGGGGAGCGGAGGGGAAGCGGAGGGGGGGGGGGCGGGAGACCTGGCATCGTAGGAATACGTCCTTCGGGACTGACCCTACGTTGGCTGACAAGGACTTCGCCTTACGCAATTTGCGGGCGAAGGTATATCAGGCCCTTTACGAGGAGGGCACGAAGTGGACGCCGCCCGATGCACAGGCAGGGGCACCTGCGGAAGGGGATGATGCCGCTGAGAAGTTTGATATCTTTACTTCGAGCAGCGGCTCTGCAGCGCAGCATGGCACAGGCATTTGGACGCCCCCATCGCCAAACGAGTGACGGGGGCATGCGCGCGCCACGGCCACTCGCGCTTGCTCAGACAGGCCGAACACTCAGGCACTGTCAACAAACGCGGGGAAATCTGCACTCTTTTCCCAGGCACCGGCTGTGCGCGCCAGGAACCGCGGGGGGAGCAGGACCAAGAGGCAGGAGGGAGGGGCGAAGGGAGAGCAGCGTGAGGAGGAGAAGAGGAGGAAAGGTGAGGAGAGAAGGTGATGACGACGACGAGGGCGACGGAGGAGGACACGGGCGGGAGATGAACAGGAGGAGTAGGATGATCATGGCCCATCGTGCAGATGGGCCAGGAGGAGCAGACAAGAAGATGGAGGAAGAAGGAGAAAGGAGAGGGATAGTATAAGGGAGCAGGGTGATGACGGGGAGGAGAGAAATGGGTGATGGCGGGGAGGGGACGAAGGGCAGGGAGTCGGGGAGCAGGACGGCGAGGAGGAGGGCGATGGGGAGGGAGGAGCAGAAGGATGTCGAGCGTGCCCAAAAGGGCCTCGTTCAACATTGCTGTGAGAAGCCTCAGCGCTGAGTCGGCACGAACTTGATTGGTCACATGGAGGAGCAGAAGGATGAGTCCCTGCGGGGTGCCGTTCGATTGCATCGCTCTCATTTATTCTCGATTGACCCATCACGACGGAGGAACAAGCGAAGAAGTAAATGTCCTTCGACACTTACCCCGTGCCGCAAAAAAAACGGCGACGCTGGAAGATCTGCACAAACTCACCGTTCCATCAAAAATGACGACGAGCACCGACATGCCCAAAATGCCCTCTAGAAGAACGGTAGCGACAACCCCCCCAAAACCCTTACTGGACGTTGAAACTGAG
>CAUYUJ010014211.1:0-2500 GCA_963575745.1 Prorocentrum cordatum
CTGTGAGAGAGTTGATTGCAGACCCGTCTTGCATGTAATCCTCACGTTGTACTATAACTTGCTCAGCTCACTTCTCGTTTCTCTTACGTCTTGGGTCCTCTGTCTCATCTCTCTCTCTCTCTGTCTCAGCTTTTGCCTTGCTGTTGCTAAGCTCGGCGTCATTTTAACAACGTTCCCGAACGTAGCCGGAGCTATACTCTTGCTAGCGTGGACCTGCTCGGAGGAATAGTGCGCAAATGCCATGCGTGCTGCAGCCCATTTAGCACCAAGCGGAGATGGCGTAAACCCCAGTGCCACACTCCAAAGGTGGCCGGGTGCTAGCAGATGTGGTGAAAATATATGTCTGGTCTACCAACAAGCAGCGCTTTCGCAGTTCCATATCACTACTACATCCCCATCTTCACCATCATCAATTTCTTCTTCATCTACACTGACTCTGTCCCCAAGCTCGTCTGCTTCTTTATTCTCGTCCTGTGCAGTTACCCCCTGGCTTTCCTAACATGGCAGGCATGGGAACCTAGTCACGTCGTGTGCGAGAAGGCTTTCCCTCCCTACCCCTCTACCTACCTCTACATGCTCTGCAGTGCCTATCTGAACACGCTCTCATATCTGGTCTCTGTCAGTATTGTAATATCACCCCTACCTCAGACACGACCACCACAGCGCGTAAGATCGGCATATTTGTACTTCAATGGAGCACGCGTGCAATACATGATGAAAACTGGTTCCAAACATCAATCAATATCAGGTGCACCCTCGCATCGTGGCAGCAACACATACGTGAATCACAAGCTGTTCTTTCCCTCCCGGTCTTTATCGGCATCCCTATCGCACGTGAATGGATTTCAAAACAGCACGAGTGAAAGCACTGGACGCGAGTACTTCTTCGATGTGCTACGCCTAATCTTAAGTCGGGCGTGTCCCCCTACAGGGGGATTTTCGACGAAGCCTAAAAAAGACCCAAAGAATACTCCACAATGGTCACAAAATATGTATAAAATAGTCTGGGGACTATTTTTGGACTAATCTTTGGATATTCCCCCCTGTAGAAGGGACAGCCCGACTTAAGAGCCCCCCCCCCCCTCGGTGCAACCTGTCCGACGCCCCTTGCCGCCCCCATCCACCGCGCCCCCAACCCACCCCCCTCTCCTCCCCAACCTCCCCCACAGCCACCCCGAAAGGACACTATTTCCCCCCCCCCCCCCCCCCCCCCACCGATCCACCCCCCCACGCTTATTGAGAGACCTGGAGTAATCCCCAGATGTGCGTTCCACGATCTGAGATGCGAGTCGGGCGTGTCCCCCTACAGGGGGATTTTCGGCGAAAACTAAAGAAAAACCCATAGAATACTCCACAATAGTCAAAAAATATTAAAAAATAGCCCACGGACTATTTTTGGACTATCTTTGGATATTCCCCCTGTAGAGGGACAGGCCCGACTTAAGCACCCCCCCCCGTGCCAACCTGTCCGACGCCCCTTGCCCGCCACCCCCACGCGCCCCCAACCCACCCCCTCTCGCTCCCCAACCTCCCCACGCCGCTCGAAGAACAACGACTTCCCACCCCCCCACGCGATCCACCCCCCCACAGTCTGCCCGGACTATTTTTTTGACTATTCTCGAATATTCCCCCTGTAGAGGGACAGGCACGACTGAAGCCTCATCCCCAGATGCGCGCTCCACGATCTGACTTCTTCGATGTGCTACGCCTACTCCATATCCTTCAAAAAGCCCCCCCCCCGTGCCAACCTTCCGAAGCCCCTTGCCCGCCACTCCCTGACGCTGCCCCCAACCCACCCTCTCGCTCCCCACCCCCCCACGGAACCACCCGAAGGACAGCGTTCCCCCCCACCCCCCCCCGCGATCCACCCCCCCAGCTTATTGAGAAGACCTGGATAATCCAGATGTGCGTTCCACGATCTGAGATGCGAGTCGGGCGTGTCCCCCTACAGGGGGATTTTCGGCGAAAACTAAAGAAAAACCCATAGAATACTCCACAATAGTCAAAAAATATTAAAAAATAGCCCACGGACTATTTTTGGACTATCTTTGGATATTCCCCCTGTAGAGGGCAGTACGACTTAGCACCCCCCCCCCACCGGCGCCCCAAACCCACCCCACTCGCCCCAACCCCAACTGTCCGACCCCCTTGCCCGCCCCCCCACGCGCCCCAAACCCACCCCCTCTGGCTCCCCAACCTCCCCACGCCACCCGAAGGACAGCGACTTCCCACCCCCCCACGCGATCCACCCAAAGAATACTCCACAATGGTCAAAACGTACTCAAGAAATAGCCCCCAGACTATTTTTGGACTATCTTTGGATATTCCCCCTGTAGAGGGACAGGCCCGACTTAAGCACCCCCCCCCGTGCCAACACTGCAGGTGTCCTACGCCCCTTGCCCGCCCCCCCTACGCGCCCCCAACCCCCCCCCACCCCATCTCGCTCCCCAACCTCCCCCACGCCACCCGAAGGACAGCGATTCCCTTCCCCACGCCCCCC